>JAOTOL010001228.1:0-137500 GCA_034440575.1 Imbricaverruca yamaguchii
TTCCTGTCACGTCTCTGAACTGTTCGTGCCCGTCTTCACCGGCATCAGCCATCGTAGTCACGGCATGTTTCGTTTTCTCAGGGAGTGACATGGACGGCATGCGAATGATGGTCTCGCTGCTGTCGACATTCACAGCCGACGACGACCGCTGTCTGCCGGAGCAGCTCTGTCGTATTGGAGAGGCGGCTCACCATATGCCTATCGGCATTTACACTGCTGTCCGACTGATGAGGTACACCGCAGTACGCAGCTCCACCCGGGATACATCTCACCCCGAGTGGTCATGGTGCGCTACACCGCACACTACGCAGTACACAGTGCCACCCGGGACAGACGTACATCTCACCCCGAGCGGTCATGGCGCACTACATCACACACTACACAGTACACAGCGCCACCCAGGCCAGACGTACATCTCACCCCGAGTGGTCATGGCACGCTACACCGCACACTATACAGCACACAGCGCCACCCAGGACAGACGTACATCTCACCCCGAGTGTTCATGGCACGCTACACCACACACTACACAGTACACAGTGCCACCCGGGACAGACGTACATCTCACCCAGAGCGGTCATGGCGCGCTACACTACACACTACACAGTACACAGCGCCACCCAGGACAGACGTACATCTCATCCCGAGTGTTCATGGCACGCTACACCACACACTACACAGCACACAGCGCCACCCAGGACAGACGTACATCTCACCCCCGAGTGGTCATGGCACGCTACACCACACACTACACAGCACACAGCGCCACCCAGGACAGACGTACATCTCACCCCGAGTGGTCATGGCACGCTACACCACACACTACACAGCACACAGCGCCACCCAGGACAGACGTACATATCACCCCGAGTGGTCATGGCACGCTACACCGCACACTACACAGCACACAGCGCCACCCAGGACAGACGTACATCTCACCCCGAGTGGTCATGGCACGCTACACCACACACTACACAGCACACAGTGCCACCCGGGACAGACGTACATCTCACCCCGAGGGTTCATGGCACGCTACACCACACACTACACAGCACACAGTGCCACCCAGGACAGACGTACATCTCATCCCGAGTGGTCATGGCACGCTACACTACACACACTACACAGTACACAGCGCCACCCAGGACAGACGTACATCTCATCCCGAGTGTTCATGGCACGCTACACCACACACTACACAGCACACAGTGCCACCCAGGACAGACGTACATCTCACCCCGAGTGGTCATGGCACGCTACACCACACTACACAGTACACAGCGCCACCCAGGACAGACGTACATTTCACCCTGAGTGGTCATGGCACGCTACACTACACACTACACAGTACACAGCGCCACCCAGGACAGACGTACATCTCACCCCGAAGTGGTCATGGCACGCTACACCACACACTACACAGTACACAGCGCCACCCAGGACAGACGTACATCTCACCCCGAGTGGTCATGGCACGCTACACCACACACTACACAGCACACAGCGCCACCCAGGACAGACGTACATCTCACCCCGAGTGGTCATGGCACGCTACACCATACACTACACAGCACACAGCGCCACCCAGGACAGACGTACATCTCACCCCGAGTGGTCATGGCACGCTACACCACACACTACACAGTACACAGTGCCACCCAGGACAGACGTACATCTCATCCCGAGTGGTCATGGCGCGCTACACCACACACTACACAGTACACAGTGCCACCCAGGACAGACGTACATCTCACCCCGAGTGGTCATGGCGCGCTATACCACACACTACACAGTACACAGCGCCACCCAGGACAGACGTACATCTCACCCCGAGTGGTCATGGCCGCTACACCACACACTACACAGCACACAGTGCCACCCAGGACAGACGTACATCTCATCCCGAGTGGTCATGGCACGTCACACACTACACAGTACACAGCGCCACCCAGGACAGACGTACATTTCACCCTGAGTGGTCATGGCACGCTACACTACACACTACACAGTACACAGCGCCACCCAGGACAGACGTACATCTCACCCCGAGTGGTCATGGCACGCTACACCACACACTACACAGTACACAGCGCCACCCAGGACAGACGTACATCTCATCCCGAGTGTTCATGGCACGCTACACCACACACTACACAGCACACAGCGCCACCCAGGACAGACGTACATCTCACCCCGAGTGGTCATGGCACGCTACACCATACACTACACAGCACACAGCGCCACCCAGGACAGACGTACATCTCACCCCGAGTGGTCATGGCACGCTACACCACACACTACACAGCACACAGTGCCACCCAGGACAGACGTACATCTCATCCAGAGTGTTCATGGCACGCTACACCACACACTACACAGCACACAGTGCCACCCAGGACAGACGTACATCTCATCCCGAGTGTTCATGGCACGCTACACCACACACTACACAGCACACAGCGCCACCCAGGACAGACGTACATCTCACCCCGAGTGGTCATGGTGCGCTACACTGCACACTACACAGCACACATCGCCACCCAGGACAGACGTACATCTCACCCCGAGTGGTCATGGCACGCTACACCGCACACTACGCAGTACACAGCGCCACCCAGGACAGACGTACATCTCACCCCGAGTGGTCATGGCACGCTACACCACACACTACACAGTACACAGTGCCACCCGGGACAGACGTACATCTCACCCCGAGTGGTCATGGCACGCTACACCACACACTACACAGTACACAGCGCCACCCAGGACAGACGTACATCTCACCCCGAGTGGTCATGGTGCGCTACACCACACACTACACAGCACACAGTGCCACCCAGGACAGACGTACATCTCACCCCGAGTGGTCATGGCACGCTACACCACACACTACAAAGTACACAGCGCCGCCCAGGACAGACGTACATCTCACCCCGAGTGCTCATGGCACGCTACACCACACTACACAGTACACAGTGCCACCCGGGACAGACGTACATCTCACCCCGAGTGGTCATGGCACGCTACACCACACACTACACAGCACACAGTGCCACCCAGGACAGACGTACATCTCACCCCGAGTGCTCATGGCACGCTACACCACATACTACACAGTACACAGTGCCACCCGGGACAGACGTACATCTCACCCCGAGCGGTCATGGCGCGCTACACCACACACTACACAGTACACAGCGCCACCCAGGACAGACGTACATCTCACCCCGAGTGGTCATGGTGCGCTACACCACACACTACACAGCACACAGCGCCACCCAGGACAGACGCACATCTCACCCCGATTGGTCATGGCACGCTACACCGCACACTATACAGTACACAGCGCCACCCAGGACAGACGTACATCTCACCCCGAGCGGTCATGGTGCGCTACACCACACACTAAACAGTACACAGCGCCACCCAGGACAGACGTACATCTCACCCCGAGTGGTCATGGCGCGCTACACCGCACACTATACAGTACACAGCGCCACCCAGGACAGACGTACATCTCACCCCGAGTGGTCATGGCGCGCTACACCGCACACTATACAGTACACAGCGCCACCCAGGACAGACGTACATCTCACCCCGAGCGGTCATGGTGCGCTACACCACACACTAAACAGTACACAGCGCCACCCAGGACAGACGTACATCTCACCCCGAGTGGTCATGGCATGCTACACCACACACCACACAGTACACAGTGCCACCCAGGACAGACGTACATCTCACCCCGAGTGGTCATGGCATGCTACACCACACACTATACAGCACACAGCGCCACCAACGGCAGACGCGCATCTCATGCCGAGTGGCTCCGATCGGGCTGGAGCCCATCCAACGCACTGGTGTGGCTCCACTCAGATGTTAAGCAGTGAACACGAATCTCTCCGGGTGGATGGATGCGAGGAGCAAGCAGATCAGGATCCTAGGGTCGCTTCGCTTTGTCGCTCAGCAACCTGTGCGCTTTGTTTCTCAGTACACAGCGCGCCAGTTTGAAATGTTTTTTACCATGTGCTACAGGTATTTCGGCGCGGTAGTCGTAGCCTCCACCATCCATAGTCCAACTCAGCCAAGTAGTTCGTACGCCGTTCTACTGCCCATGATTCCCAGCATCCAGACATCCAGGCGACCGGTCACTGTATAATGGCTGTAATGGACGCTGTGCCCACGGTTAGAGAATGAAGTTTCGGTGTGTCGCATGCCATATCAAGAGTGCATACAGAAGGGGTTGCTTTTAACAATGGTACATCACAGGGTCGCTTCGCTATGTCTCTCAGCAACCGGTGTGCTTTGTTACTCAGTACACAGCGCGCCAGTTTGAAATGTTTTTTTTTAACCATGTGCTACATTCACAGCCACTCACCCGACTCTCCGCTGTTTCAATGTTGCTGTGAAGTCGACAGTAACCGCCTGTGGCGACTTGTTGAGTCGGTTAGACAGGAATTTCGGCGCGGTAGCCGTAGCCTCCTCCATCCACAGTCCAACTCAGCCAAGTAGTTGGCACGCCGTTCTACTCTCCATGATTCCCAGCATCCAGACATCGAGGCGACCGGTTACTGTATAATAGCTGTAGTGGACGCTGTGCCGACGGTTAGAGAATGAAGTTTCGGTGTGTCGGATGCCATACCAAGAGTGCATAAATAATATTTAATAGTGCCTTTAATAATGGTGCATACATGCATAATAATTGTAGCATTGTCTTATTCAGGCAGAACCGTTACAGTCAAGCGCCTTTCCCCACCAAGCCCCTTTCCCGCCAAGTACCTCACCCACCATCCAAAGTGGTATGTCTTTTGTTGGGGCGGGAAAGTGGCATCAATGAGTACATAAAAAAAAAACCTGGGTAGTTGGACAAAAACTGGTCTCGTGTATCCTAGTCCCAGAAGGCATTAAATTGCGTGTATTTTTTGTTCCTGGTAAGTAGCAAGATGAAGACGAACCTCTGCGCTTCTCCCTTTCGCTGTGATGATTTTGGTGATAATTTTGGTGACTTGGGTGGTTTCGGTGACTTTGATGGTGAAAGGCACAGCCTGGGATGTCCAGTTTCGCCCATGTATATCTCGATGCTGACGTCCCGTCATCGTTTCAGCCTGCCTGCCGCTTGGTTTCTCAGCCGGTCTTCTTCATCGTCACACCACTTCTCAGACTTCTGCGACGCACTGACCGACCTCACCAGCGAGGTCAACAGTGACGGTGGCGGTGTCAGACGATGCCGCGCACTTAGTCCGCCGTGTGGCGTACAAACGTCACACGTGTTGTACTGACCGGGATGTCACACGTGCTGTACTGACCGAGACGTCACACGTGCTGTACTGATCCTGACGTCACACGTGCTGTACTGACCCTGACGTCACACGTGCTGTACTGATCCAGACGTCACACGTGCTGCGACACAGACGCTACACGTCATGTACTGACCCTGGCGTCACACGTGCTGTACTGACCCTGACGTCACACGTGCTGCGACACAGACGCTACACGTCATGTACTGACCCTGGCGTCACACGTGCTGTACTGATCCAGACGTCACACGTGCTGTATTGACCGAGACGTCACACGTGCTGTATTGACCGAGACGTCACACGTGCTGTACTGATCCAGACGTCACACGTGCTGTATTGACCGAGACGTCACGCGTGCTGTATTGACCGAGACGTCACACGTGCTGTACTGACCCTGACGTCACACGTGCTGCGACACAGACGCTACACGTCATGTACTGACCCTGGCGTCACACGTGCTGTATTGACCGAGACGTCAGGTGCTGACGTCACACGTGCTGTACTGACCCTGGCGTCACACGTGCTGTATTGACCGAGACGTCACGCGTGCTGTATTGACCGAGACGTCACACGTGCTGTACTGACCCTGACGTCACACGTGCTGTATTGACCGAGACGTCACACGTGCTGTATTGACCGAGACGTCACACGTGCTGTATTGACCGAGACGTCACACGTGCTGTACTGACCCTGACGTCACACGTGCTGCGACACAGACGCTACACGTCATGTACTGACCCTGGCGTCACACGTGTTCACGGCTGGCGGCTCGTGTTTAGAAGTGGAAGTAGAGGTTCGGTTTCAAGTTACGACGGTGCACCGAGGAGTCTCCTGAGTGAGGGGTCCGGCCCTCGTGGTCGGCCCGGACCTCGTGCCCTCGGTTCCTCCCCCTCATCGAAAGCTCCTTGGATTTTGGCACCGTTATATTTCAGGTGGTGTTACTGTCAAGCATTACATTGCTAATTACAAGTAATTTACCGCAAACTGCTTAGTACTAATACTACTTAAGCTACGTATGAAGATAATACTTAGTCAATTAAGGAGGCGGGGGCTGTGGCCCTCGAAGCCCATCGACGCTCAACTGCAAGTATGAACTGATGGATATACTTGATCAGTATCGCTACTCATGATGTGGTGTTATTGAGTGTAGTGGTTCATGACGATCTTGATGGCTTGAAGACATAGAACGTTCTAGGTTGCTGATACGCGACACTATAGAGTGTCGCCACTGATGACGTCGATTGGATGATGTTGCTGAGTGATGACGTCATGCTGATGATGCTGCTGACGGCCGCCACTAATGACGTAATGGTGTGTTTGTCCTGGCCTACTGAATGTGCATAGAGGATTATATGCTTGGGCATTGACTTAGCAACTTGTCCAGGTGTGTCTGGTCACCTGGACAAGCTGAACAACATGGCAACGCGGGTGATCTTTGCGCTTCCAATCCTGAACTGATGATTTTGCGGCGCCTTCTGTAGTGTCAGTGCTCTAGAGGTGTCAGGACAGCCACTCGATATATGGTATTTGTGTCGTAATTGTATGAAAGCAATACAGTGAACTGGAATTCCATATGGCTTCAGTCAGACTGTAGTCGAATGGACACTACACAAACATGAGCGCAAAAGATCGCAGTGAAAGACCGGTATGAAGATAAAACACCGGACGTTTGTAGCCGGTCCGTGGGACGTTCCGGTCAAGCATCGCAGCAGCCACGCTTCACGTCAGAGAAGCGATGGCGGCCGCTGGCGGTAGATTCCAGGACGAGGTCTCCCGGAATTGACAGAAAAAGAACTCTGCATGTCGCGCTCTGGCGGAAGGTCTGTGGCCGCGGCGCCGCGGCCCCCATCGCACGGTTCGAGCGCTGGGAGACGGCCGCCGACCGCAGCCCCAACAAGACCGCATCTCCCCAGGGGTCCGCGGATTGTGAGTGCTCCGAACACGGCGATGCTGTCGCGGCGGGTGGCAGGATCTCGCGGTGGCAGGGTCTCGCACACCACGTCAGCCCAGCGTCCTGGCTAAATGTGACCGCGACGGAGACGCCAGGGGCGACCCCCATGCCTCCAGCAACCTCAACGGGCCCCCATACACTTTCGAGCAGGCATACGACAGACCCACACCAGACGGAGATTTAGAATAGAATGCAGATGAGGACATGGGACTGAATCATGAAATTGCATGCTTCGGGTGTGAGATTGTAAAAAAAAAAATTCTCGGAAATTAGAACAGGATGGAGTTATACTTTTCGGCACCGTGGGATATGTGCTCATTCTAGGGGAGGGTGCGGTTGGTGGTGACTCAAACATCTGCACGATTGATGAGTTAGTTAGTCATTTGGGCTTTAGGGCGCGTCGAATGGTGAGGCAGTGAGATGATTAGAACGTGACAGCGAATGCTGAGTTGGTGGGATGCAGCTTTCTTAAGAGATTAGGCCGTGCCGACAAGGATTAAGGTGGTCTTCGTGGAGCTTGTCTTTAAGCAGTTGGATGCGAGGTAAGACTGGCTAGTGAGGATGATCTTCTGCCGGTATTTCAGAACTGGTTGGTAGTCGTGATGCGGAAAGTCCAGCAGCTAGGTGCCATCGGCATAGGACGCTGCACGTCCGTGTGGAAGGTGCGCCGATGGGCCATGCCTGATGATGTTAAAGGATAAGGGGTCGAACAGGGATCCCTGAGGGACACCATGGAGTAGCGGGAGAGATACGTTACTGAAGTCTATGGAGCTTACCGAATTGATGTTTCCACAATCGATGCGACGTGTGATTCACTCGACAGCCTCGACCAGGGCGTCCTGCGGTAAATGCTGCGGCTTGTAGGCCTTCAGGCCTGCGATTGGTGACAAGATGAGAGGATATCTGCATACACACCACTTTTCGCACAACTGGAACATTGGTAGTAGCATACAAATAGGGGAGGGGTTACTAGTTATATCGAGAGGTCCATATTTGTGAAGTGCAATAACAGACACAATGTTATTCGAGGCAGGAAGCACACCAGAGACGTCAGATTGGATGATGTTGCTGAATGATGACGTCATGCTGATGATGCTGCTGACGGCCGCCACTAATGACGGTAATAAACGCGGCTCTCCGGGCCGCGAACTGCTCGCGTCTGACGTCAGAGAGGGGCGGAGCACCGGCCGGGACACGCCTCGTGCGCGTCACCGCGTCCGGCGGTTTGATGGACACGCGCAAAACTGCGTATCATCGTTCGGTTGCAGTGTTGCACACGTCGGCGCTGGCCCGGCTCGTGTGAACGCTACGGGACGGCGATCGGCCGGTGGCTGGCCACCCACCCGGCCCGTGCCGCTGACCGCGTCAGCCGGCCGACCAGCACGTGACCGTGGCCGCCTCCGGGCACGTCGACGACCGGCCGACACATCGTCAATTACGCCGGCCGACCGCGCAGTTCGCGGCGGCGCCGCTGTTGCATCCGCTCAGTCGGGCAGGAGCGCCGGCGCCGCTGTGGCATCCGCTCAGTCGGGCAGGAGCGCCGGCGCCGCTGTAACATCCGCTCAGTCGGGCAGGAGCGCCGGCGTCTCCGTCTACGT
The DNA here is from genome assembly GCA_034440575.1 of Imbricaverruca yamaguchii. NCBI lineage: Eukaryota > Metazoa > Arthropoda > Thecostraca > Neoverrucidae > Imbricaverruca > Imbricaverruca yamaguchii. The sequence continues at coordinate 8,847 of JAOTOL010001228.1, forward strand.
GTGGTGTGGTCGTCTGCTCCCACAGCCGGACGTCTGACTCCACTGCGGGACACTCGACCCCACCGCCGGACGTCTGACTCCATCGGGAGACAACCGACTACACCGTTGCTCATCTTGACTCGGTCTCTGAACGTGTTCACCTGCTCGGCTACCAGCTATGCACTACCCCGGCGGCGCCTGCCTGGGAGTCGCCATGTTGCTCACGGCAGCCGTGTCCCAGGCAGCCGGCACCACGCGCAGCGACCGCGCCGACCTGCAGCCGGCCGCCTCCGACTCCTACGACAGCTACAGCTACAACAAGTGCGATTGCAGCCAGTATAACTTGCTGGGCGTGCTGGGTGGCGGTGCGGCGCTGGCCGCCATCGGACTGTTCGTGTTGTTGCCGATGGTGGCCCCCCCGGCACCCATGAAGTCCCCGCGGCTGATCGGCTGGACGCTGCCGGTGCCGCAGCGGCTGAGCCAGAAGCTGGCGCTGACGCTGCCGCCGCACGTGCTGGCCGACCGTGTGGTGACCGCTACGTGCTCTGTGGCCAGGCATCTGGAGAGGTCAGGGATAACGGCTACTTACCTGCCCGGCGCACGCTCAGGGGTAAGTGATCAATGGTGGCACTGAAATGGCGTAGCCGACACACACACGCATCTGTGCACACATATACACCCATTCATTCGGCACACACAAACAAACACACGCAAATGGAAAATGAGTCAGTTTTTTAATTATTTTGTTTTAAAATATGCGATTATTTCGCTTATATTTTTTGGCCTTTGGTAAATGTTGCTCCTGTCTGAGATCGGTTTCAACGTTTTGTGCGCGGACTAGATTTCAGCTCACGTCATGTCACCTTGTTTTAACTTGTTTCATTGCGACAATAAGAAGCGTTTCTGTCGCTCGCAAATAAATTGTTCCTGCAGTATTAGGGCAAGGCACGATTTTGAGCTTGTGGTAAAGTTGCACCTGCCACACAATACTGCATCAGTGGCCGATGCCACTGATGCAGTATTGTGAAGGAAGCAGTGTGTGTCCGCTGAGTCTATTTCTGCCGCAGTATGAAGAGAAAGGAGGCTTCTGCGACTGCTTTCTCGGAATTGTTGGCGCACTCGCCGGATTTGCAGCACTTGGGGGTTTCGTTGCGTTCGCTCTTCAGCAGGCGGCTGCGGCAGCCGCTGGTCGGTCACTGCCCTCAGGTCAGTAGCTCAGACCATGGCGCGTTCCCTTCATCGGGTCAGTGTCTCGGATCATGGCGCGGTCTATATCCTCTGGTCAGCGTATCGGGCTGCAGCGTGGTCCCCGTCCTCAGGCTAGTACCTCGTGTCGTAGCGCGGTCCCTGTGTTCAGGTCAGTGTCACGCCCCCTCAATCAGTTCAATGTCTGGAGTCACGTTCCTTGTCCTCAAGTCAGTATCTTGGATGACCGTCCTATCCTCAGGTCAGCACCTCGAATCTCAGCCCCCCCCCCCCGACGAGGCATCACGATTTCTAAGGCATGAGGCTAGGTGCGAGGAACACCCTCTTAATTTCTCCACTACGGACACCCTTGAGTACAACATACCGTTCTCGGTCTCTGAATTTACTGCAGCAACTAGCACACTCAAGAGTGTGGTAAAGGGCCCTGACACACTGCACAATGATGTAATCAAACATGTACTAGCGACTGCTATAGAAATACTCTTGGAAGCCATCAATGAAATGTGGACATCAGCCACATTCCCACCTTCGTAGCGGAGGCAATTGTTGTGCCTATACGGAAACCAAGTAAATCTGGAAAGGATCCACTGCACTACCTTCTTACTTACCTGCTCGCTTTGCAAATTCGTTGAGAAAATGGCTAATATCCGATTGATGTGGTTATTAGAACATAACAATTTTCTTACTATGATACAGAGTGTATTCCGAAAACACCGTACCACACTTGACCATATTTTGACACTTAACCCGATCGTGCGCTCTGGGTTTATGAAGCGCCAACATACAGCTGCAATATTTTTCGACATTGATAGCGCATATGACACGACATGGCGTCACGGTATACTGATGAAGTTGCGTAGTATGGGTGATAGAGGCTCCATGGGGTTCTTCTTGACCAATTTTTAGCTTCCGGAACGTTTCGTGTTGGAGTAGACCGCACACTCTGACACTTTTCCACAACTTAACGGAGTCCCGCAGGGAAGCATGTTAAGTATAGCATTGTTGCGGTTGCTATCAATGCTGTGGCTACATCACTACCGACTTCCGTGGGCAAAGCGCTATTCCAAAATTATTTCGCCGTATGGTGTTCTTCGCGCTCTGTTCGCACAGTGGAGAGACAACTCCAACTGGTTGTCCGAAAGGTTCAGGGTTGGTGTGATAAAACAGGCTTCCTCATGTCCACGTCGAAAACGATCGCTGTGCACTTCTGCTGCAGGCGCTCTTGCACCGACCTCATTATTATGCCCCACAAGCGCGATATTCCATTCAAACCTGCTGTCAAGTTCCTAGGTATATGGTTGGACCGCCGACTAACGTACAGCACCCACATCAAAGATCTTGTGCAGAAATGCACTAAGAGACTGCAAATGATGAGCACTGTCTCCAGGTGCTCCTATGGCACAGACAGATTTATCCTGCTTCTTATGTACCGATCGCTCGTACGCTCTAAAATCGACTATAAATGTTTTATATATGATGGAGCGTGCGTTGCAACGAAACGACGTCTGGACGTGATCCACAATACAGCCATTCGCATTGCCGCTGGAGCTTTCCGTGCCTCACCGGTCGGTAGCTTAATGGCTAAGACTGATGAACTTCCTCTTGCGTTACGCCGCACTCTACAGGGAGCGAGATACTTATGTAAGGTCGCACTGAACCGAAAGCACCCAGCATATAAATGGATATTTTCAAGGCCATCGCCGCCACTCCGTCCACTCAGTAATCAGCATGTCCTATCTTTTTCTGGACGCATGGCCCCGACATTTCGTAAGTGCAATATCAAACCAGATTCTGTGGCACGCGCTGTCTCTCCGAATATCCCCCGCATGTTGGCGTTGGAGAAAATACACCAGTGCCGTTAATTCTCTCCCATATACACAGAGGGCTCCAAGTCCTCGTCGGGAGTTTGATGCGCGTGCGTCGGTCGACGCGGTATTAGATATTTCCGCCTACCAAAGCAGGCGTCGATTTTTTATGCTGAACTATATGCCATTCTGCAAGCTCTTTACTATACATAGGATGACTAGTCCACAAATCACGTGTTTTTTTTTTACTGACTCCTTTTGGCAATGAAGTCTTTCGACCCCGATAACAGGCTTGTCCAAAGGATTCTTCGCACTATCAAATCCCCGACTGTTCTCGACAAAAACGTCGTATTCTGCTGGATCCATAGTCGTGTTGGACTTGTTGGAAATGAAGCTGCCGATATGGCCGTCAAGCACGCTACCAGTAATGGCCATGAAATTCGCCTACCCCTTCCACCAAGAGATATGTATCCTTCCATTTTAGCATATATACGATGTGAATGGCAACGAGCCTGGAACCCCAAGCCTAGTAAACTGAGAGTTATAAAACCAGAACTAGGAATATGACAGTCCTCACACCGGACCTCGCGACGAGAGGAAGTGACGCTCTGTCGATTGAGGATAGGGCATGCCTTCGCGACACACAGCTATATACTGACTTGTGATGACCGACCTTTGTCCCCACGGTGTTATGACCCGCTTACCGTTTATCATGTTTTAATAGACTGTTTATCCTTGGAACCTCTTCGACACCAGATTTTAGGACCTGTAAACAGCGACACTTTGCGTATACTGCTGAAGGGTGACTCTGAGATCGTGTCGTCTGGGTACATTTTCACCTTCCTTCGACAAGGAAGTTTTGATGTTATTCGCCGTCCATGAATATTATGTCTTGCTGCCTGCTGTAGGAGCATAGTAGATTGCCTGTAAACACAGTTATGGGAGCAAAATGACCATGGCAGTCGACACGCCCTTAAACCCAAATTCATCATCATCATCGAGTCTCAGTCCCTGCCCTCAAGTCTGTGTCTTGGGCTGTGGTGAGACCTTTCCTCTCAGATTAGTGCCTCGGGTCTCGAAGCTTCTCCCGTCAAGAGTTCCTCGGATCATAGTATCATTCCTGTTATGTCCGGCTTTCCTGAAGCCATTGTTCCGGGCCGTGGTGGGCTGTAAAATTTACTTGTCGAAATGCTCTAGACAAGACCCGATAGCTTTTGAAAATCCTCCGATAGCTCAACAGGTCTTTTGCACTATGTTCAGTTCAGACAGGCTTCAATGTTCACCATACGCATTCTCCTAAACTCAAATCCACCACCATCGTGGCTCATGAAGTAATTATCCAAGGGAATTGTGGCTAGTGCGAGAGGATCCAACCAACTCCCACTATTATAAACGTTCTCTGAATTCGTCCATCTACTTCCAAAAACGCCCATTTTGCTTCTAATTTGTTTAAAAAAATGTATTATTCGAAGGGAATCCATGCCGCCTGGACCCCAACATACCACGTATTGTACTTAAGCTGCCGCATTTCAGCAAATTTGAACCACCTGCCCATTCATCTTCAAGAGGCTCCCCCAGCTTCCAGAGTGCCAGCCAAGTTATCAGTGGGTGCCCGAACCACAGGGACTCCTCCAGCTCTCGGAAGCTCTCGAATTCAGACTATTTCAAATTTTCAGTATTTCTAAGGACCCCCAGCTAACAGAAATTCACGAAACTTCAAGAGCTTCCGACTTTCTGGGGGTCATTCAACTCCTGTAGTAGCCATCTAGCTCCAGGAGCCTCCAGAAGGGTGGAGCTAGATGACCACTGGAAGCTCCTCCAGTAGCCATCTAGCCCCATGGGGTCCCATGGGCTACCATAAGCCTACCAGCTTCAATAGGCCCTCTAGCTTCAAGGCGCACTTTCAGGTTCCGGTTGACCCTACTTTTCTCAACGTACCTGAACTTCCGGTGCTTTTCCAGAACTGAATGGCTCCCGCGTTCTCAGAGGAACTCCGATCTCCAAAATTTCCAGACTCTTCAGCCTCTCAAGGTTCATTCCTTTCCCAGGCAATCATTCTTTCAGGTGTCCACCAAATCCTGCGAGCTATCCAGCTACAATGGTCAATGCAACTACCAGGGGCCTTCCGGCCTTCCGGCCTTTCGTTCAAGAATCATCTTCATCTTGTGGGATCTCTCCAGCTTCCAAGGATTTTTTCCTGTTCTCAGCTTGTTCTCAAACTCTGAATTTTTCAGCTTTAAGGCCTTCGAATTCCCATAAGTGTCACAGATTTCCAGAATGCTCGTGGCTCTCCAGCTCCCTAGTGCGCCTAAAACTCCAGGAGCACGTACCCTTCCAGGATAAATTGTACTTCTCTATGAGCCATCAAGCTGCAAGAGGTCTCTACGGCCAAAGGGTGCCCTTCCAGCTTCAAGGATCTTTCTAGCTCGCAGAGTTCTGTTCCAAGCCGGAACTAAAAAAAAGCTCCCGGGGCCTCATCGAACTCAAAGGGAGCGCGAGTGCTCAATGTGTTCACTATCAGTGCCCTCCGGTTTCAAGGAGTCTCTCCAGCTTCCGGGTACCCCTCCAGCTGCAAGGGGTACGCCAATTTTAGGGGTTCCATGAACAAACAATGGACCATGCAAGGAGGCATGAACAAACAAGGTTCCATGGAAGGTTGAAAATGCTTCAGGAAGCTTCTGTTCCAGATTTCCTAATAAATCATGATTCTATCGAAAATTTAATCTCAGCAATGAATGTTTTCATTAAAAAATGCGAGAAATTTATAGGACGAAATGTATGGATCAGAAGATTCTTTTTCATACCAGAAATTGACAATAATATGCATTATGCACTCCTTGAGATATTTCATGGGGAACCAACGTTTTCTGTGACAATTGTCTGTCCACCAAATAACCATAGTTTGTAGTGAGCTGCCATCAGTGAAATACGGAAACACTGCGTTTTTTGATTGTATCGCGATGGGCAGTGGAAAGTGGACTTTGGAGTAGGGAACTAGCTGCAAGGGGCAAGTTCCCCATCAATATTGGCCCGGCCCGCCCAAATAATGTAAATGCGAACCCAAATAATGCAAACATGGAACTCTGTGGACTGCGCCCCCTCCCCAATCAGTTTGGGCCCGTCCATTGCCTTCATGCATTGCCCCCTCCGATAATTTTCAGAAACCAACGCCTATGTAACTAGGTTGTGTCGTTCAATGTCTAGTGGGCTCATTTGTTTAACAGACAGGGGAACGCCATGCTTGCATCCGCTACACTTACTTTGTTTGCATTGCACTGTCGTTACCTGGTGAATTGCACTACCCCGGAATTTTTCAGTTTTCTCACGGACTACTGCAGTATTGTCACCCCTCCCCCTCCCCAGGCAGAAAGGTCACGAAGAAGCCAACACCCTCAGCCGCATTTCCAACCATTGATCTCGTTTGACCAGAATTGAGCGAGAGTAACGCTTGTTGGAGGATGTCCGAGAAGTAATAAACCAGTGACACTCACTGCCAGTGATGCTTGCGGCAGTGAGTGTCAACATCAGATGGGACCCAAACGACCAGGCGGCCCAGACGACCCTGTAATTAATCATATTACAGTGGCAGGATTGGTGTCGATATAAGAAGACAACCCGGCACTTTATCAGCATACGTCTACCCGCGTCCACATCAGCAAACCCACATGGAAGGCTGGAACACAAATGAGCCGGCTGATGTCGCTTGGTTTCTGCGTGATTCCTGCGTGCGTCGACTGTATGATTTGGTAACCAGACAAATGCACGTATGGCGAACGTACGTAAGCGCAAATGTACGAATGGCAACTGCACGTTAGTGCAGATGTACGTATGCCAAATTTACTTAACCGCCAATGTATGCATGGCAAATGTAGATAAGAACAAATGTACGTATGGCATATACACCTAACCAAATGTGTTTCAACGGAAAAACACGTATGCCTAAATGTACGTGCATCGGCTCATGCGTACATTTGCTCTTGCATCATTTTACGTTTGCGTACTGTTGCGCTTAGGTATATTTGCGCTTACATACTTTTGCGCTTGCGTACATTTGCGCTTACGTACTTTTGCTCCTACGTACATTTGCGCTTCCGTACACTTGCGTATACTTACATTTACAGTTGCGTACGTTTGTACTCACGTACATTTGCGCATATTATTTCGGTGATTTTTCGGCTGAATTTGGGACATTCCGGCCAAGAGGGCACTTTTCGGTCAAAAGAGCACTTGGCCAAAAGGGCACTTTGGTCTCATGGGGGGTGGGGGGCCCGGGCCCCCTGCCCCCCTCCGGTGCGCCTATACATATATGTATGTATATGTCTTCGAATGATGCCAAATGAACTGATGCCAAATATACGTAAATCCAAAAGTGCGCATGCGTAAATTGACGTGCAGTTGCGCATACGTACAATTGCATATACGTACATTTGCGCCTACGTACTTGTGCGCATACACACATTTGCACTTACGTAATCTGCGCATACGTACACTTGCGCTTACGTACATGTGCGCATCCGTACATTTGCACTTACGTAATTTGCGCATACGTACACTTGCGCTTACGTACATTTGAGCTTCCGTAGTTTTGCGCATACGTACATTTGCGCTGAAGTCAACTTTCATACGTTCATCTGTGCTTACGTATATTTGCTTACGTACATTTGCTTACGTACATTTGCTTACGTACATTTGCTTACGTACATTTGCTTACGTACCTTTGCTTACGTACATCTGCATCTGCCAAACGTACATTGGTCCTTACGTATGTTTGTCCTAGAATCTATGATTTCGCAACACCGGTCGAAAACTGGGCATTCCTTGTGACGTAAGTGGTGGAACGAAATACCGCCATGTATGACCCACGTGGTCGATGTAGCGTTTTCCTGTCACGTCTCTGAACTGTTCGTGCCCGTCTTCACCGGCATCAGCCATCGTAGTCACGGCATGTTTCGTTTTCTCAGGGAGTGACATGGACGGCATGCGAATGATGGTCTCGCTGCTGTCGACATTCACAGCCGACGACGACCGCTGTCTGCCGGAGCAGCTGTGTCGTATCGGAGAGGCGGCTCACCATATGCCTATCGGCATTTACACTGCTGTCCGACTGATGAGGTACACCGCAGTACGCAGCGCCACCCGGGACAGAGTACATCTCACCCCGAGTGGTCATGGTGCGCTACACCACACACTACACAGTACACAGTGCCACCCAGGACAGACGTACATCTCACCCCGAGTGGTCATGGTGCACTACATCGCACACTACACAGAACACAGCGCCACCCAGGACAGACGTACATCTCACCCCGAGTGGTCATGGTGCACTACATCGCACACTACACAGAACACAGCGCCACCCAGGACAGACGTACATCTCACCCCGAGTGGTCATGGTGCGCTACACCACACACTACACAGTACACAGTGCCACCCGGGACAGACGTACATCTCACCCCGAGCGGTCATGGCGCGCTACACTACACACTACACAGTACACAGCGCCACCCAGGACAGACGTACATCTCACCCCGAGTGGTCATGGCACGCTACACCGCACACTATACAGCACACAGCGCCACCCAGGACAGACGTACATCTCACCCCGAGTGTTCATGGCACGCTACACCACACACTACACAGTACACAGTGCCACCCGGGACAGACGTACATCTCACCCAGAGCGGTCATGGCGCGCTACACTACACACTACACAGTACACAGCGCCACCCAGGACAGACGTACATCTCACCCCGAGTGGTCATGATGCGCTACACTACACACTACACAGTACACAGTGCCACCCGGGACAGACGTACATCTCACCCCGAGCGGTCATGGCACGCTACACTACACACTACACAGTACACAGCGCCACCCAGGACAGACGTACATCTCACCCCGAGTGGTCATGATGCGCTACACCACACACTACACAGTACACAGCGCCACCCAGGACGGACGTACATCTCACCCCGAGTGGTCATGATGCGCTACACTACACACTACACAGTACACAGCGCCACCCAGGACAGACGTACATCTCACCCCGAGTGGTCATGACACGCTACACCGCACACTATACAGTACACAGTGCCACCCGGGACAGACGTACATCTCACCCAGAGCGGTCATGGCGCGCTACACTACACACTACACAGTACACAGCGCCACCCAGGACAGACGTACATCTCACCCCGAGTGGTCATGATGCGCTACACTACACACTACACAGTACACAGTGCCACCCGGGACAGACGTACATCTCACCCCGAGCGGTCATGGCGCGCTACACTACACACTACACAGTACACAGCGCCACCCAGGACAGACGTACATCTCACCCCGAGTGGTCATGATGCGCTACACCACACACTACACAGTACACAGCGCCACCCAGGACGGACGTACATCTCACCCCGAGTGGTCATGGCGTGCTACGCCACACACTACACAGTACACAGCGCCACCCAGGACAGACGTACATCTCACCCCGAGTGGTCATGGTGCGCTACACTACACACTACACAGTACACAGCGCCACCCAGGACAGACGTACATCTCACCCCGAGTGGTCATGGCACGCTACACCACACACTACACAGTACACAGCGCCACCCAGGACAGACGTTCATCTCATCCCGAGTGTTCATGGCACGCTACACCACACACTACACAGCACACAGCGCCACCCAGGACAGACGTACATATCACCCCGAGTGGTCATGGCACGCTACACCACACACTACACAGGGCCACCCGGACAACGTACAGCGCACCCCGGGGCAGGAAACACAGCCACAGGACAGACGTACATCTCACCCCGAGTGGTCATGGTGCGCTACACCACACACTACACAGCACACAGTCCACCAGGAACCATCACCCCAGTGGTCATGGCACTACACATACACAGTACACCCAGGACAGACGTACATCTCACCCCAGTGGTCATGGCGCGCTACACTACACACTACACAGTACACAGCGCCACCCAGGACAGACGTACATCTCACCCCGAGTGGTCATGGCGTGCTACACCACACACCACACAGCACACAGCGCCACCCGGGACAGACGTACATCTCACCCCGAGTGGTCATGGCACGCTACACCACACACTACACAGCACACAGCGCCACCCGGGACAGACGTACATCTCACCCCGAGTGGTCATGGTGCGCTACACCACACACTACACAGCACACAGCGCCACCCAGGACAGACGTACATCTCACCCCGAGTGGTCATGGTGCGCTACACCACACACTACACAGTACACAGCGCCACCCAGGACAGACGTACATCTCACCCCGAGTGGTCATGGCGCGCTACACCGCACACTACACAGTACACAGCGCCACCCAGGACAGACGTACATCTCACCCCCGAGTGGTCATGGTGCGCTACACCACACACTAACACAGTACACAGCGCCACCCAGGACAGACGTACATCTCACCCCGATTGGTCATGGCACGCTACACCACACACCACACAGTACACAGTGCCACCCAGGACAGACGTACATCTCACCCCGAGTGGTCATGGCATGCTACACCACACACTATACAGCACACAGCGCCACCAACGGCAGACGCGCATCTCATGCCGAGTGGCTCCGATCGGGCTGGAGCCCATCCAACGCACTGGTGTGGCTCCACTCAGATGTTAAGCAGTGAACACGAATCTCTCCGGGTGGATGGATGCGAGGAGCAAGCAGATCAGCATCCCAGGGTCGCTTCGCTTTGTCGCTCAGCAACCTGTGCGCTTTGTTTCTCAGTACACAGCGCGCCAGTTTGAAATGTTTTTTTTTAACCATGTGCTACAGGTATTTCGGCGCGGTAGTCGTAGCCTCCACCATCCATAGTCCAACTCAGCCAAGTAGTTCGTACGCCGTTCTACTGCCCATGATTCCCAGCATCCAGACATCCAGGCGACCGGTCACTGTATAATGGCTGTAATGGACGCTGTGCCCACGGTTAGAGAATGAAGTTTCGGTGTGTCGCATGCCATATCAAGAGTGCATACAGAAGGGGTTGCCTTTAACAATGGTACATCACAGGGTCGCTTCGCTATGTCTCTCAGCAACCGGTGTGCTTTGTTACTCAGTACACAGCGCGCCAGTTTGAAATGTTTTTTTTTTTTTTAACCATGTGCTACATTCACAGCCACTCACCCGACTCTCCGCTGTTTCAATGTTGCTGTGAAGTCGACAGTAACCGCCTGTGGCGACTTGTTGAGTCGGTTAGACAGGAATTTCGGCGCGGTAGCCGTAGCCTCCACCATCCACAGTCCAACTCAGCCAAGTAGTTGGCACGCCGTTCTACTGCCCATGATTCCCAGCATCCAGACATCGAGGCGACCGGTTACTGTATAATAGCTGTAGTGGACGCTGTGCCGACGGTTAGAGAATGAAGTTTCGGTGTGTCGGATGCCATACCAAGAGTGCATAAATAATATTTAATAGTGCCTTTAATAATGGTGCATACATGCATAATAATTGTAGCATTGTCTTATTCAGGCAGAACCGTTACAGTCAAGCGCCTTTCCCCACCAAGCCCCTTTCCCGCCAAGTACCTCACCCACCATCCAAAGTGGTATGTCTTTTGTTGGGGCAGGAAAGTGGCATCAATGAGTGCATTAAAAAAAAAACCTGGGTAGTTGGACAGAAACTGGTCTTGTGTATCCTAGTCCCAGGAGGCATTAAATTGCACGTTTTTTTTTGTTCCTGGTAAGTGGCAAGATGAAGTCGAACCTCTGCGTTTCTCCCTTTCGTTGTGGTGATTTTGGTGATAATTTTGGTGACTTGGGTGGTTTCGGTGATTTTGATGGTGAAAGGCACAGCCTGGGATGTCCCGTTTCGCCGATGTATATCTCGATGCTGACGTCCTGTCATCGTTTCAGCCTGCCTGCCGCTTGGTTTCTCAGCCGGTCTTCTTCATCATCACACCACTTCTCGGACTTCTGCGACGCACTGACCGACCTCACCAGCGAGGTCAACAGTGACGGTGGCGGTGTCAGACGATGCCGGGCACTTAGTCCGTCGTGTGGCGTACACACGTCACACGTGCTGTACTGATCCAGACGTCATACGTGTTGTACTGACCAAGATGTCACACGTGCTGTACTGACCGAGATGTCACACGTACTGTACTGACCGAGATGTCACACGTGCTGTACTGACCGAGACGTCACACGTGCTGTACTGACCGAGATGTCACACGTGCTGTACTGATCCAGACGTCACACGTGCTGTACTGACCGAGATGTCACACGTGCTGTACTGATCCAGACGTCACACGTGCTGTACTGACCGAGATGTCACACGTGCTGTACTGACCGAGATGTCACACGTGCTGTACTGACCGAGACGTCACACGTGCTGTACTGATCCAGACGTCACACGTGCTGTACTGACCGAGATGTCACACGTGCTGTACTGACCGAGATGTCACACGTGCTGTACTGACCGAGATGTCACACGTGCTGTACTGATCCAGGCGTCACACGTGTTGTACTGAACGAGATGTCACACGTGATGTACTGACCCTGGCGTCACACGTGTTCACGGCTGGGGGCTCGTGTTTAGAAGTGGAAGTGGAGGTTCGGTTTCAAGTTACGACGGCGCACCGAGGAGTCTCCTGAGTGAGGGGTCCGGCCCTCGTGGTCGGCCCGTACCTCGTGCCCTCGGTTCCTCCCCCTGATCGAAAGCTCCTTGGATTTTGGCCCCGTTATATTTCAGGTGCTGTTATTGTCAAGCATTACATTGCTAATTACAAGTAACTTACCGCAAACTACTTAGTACTAATACTACTTAAGCTACGTATGAAGATAATACTTAGCCAGTTAAGGAGGCGGGGGGCTGTGGCCCTCGAAGCCCATCGACGCTCAACTGCAAGTATGAACTGATGGATATACTTGATCAGTATCGCTACTCATGATGTGTTATTGAGTGTAGTGGTTCATGACGATCTTGATGGCTTGAAGACCTAGAACGTTCTAGGTTGCTGATACGCGACACTACTGAGTGTCGCCACCGATGACGTCGATTCGATGATGTTGCTGAATGATTACGTCATACTGATGATGCTGCTGACGGCCGCCACTAATGACGTAATGGCGTGTTTGTCCTGACCTACTGAATGTCCATAGGAGATTATATGCTTGGGCATTGGCTTAGCAACCTGTCCAGGTGAATCTGGTCACCTGGACAAGCTGAACAACATGGCAACGCGGGTGATCTTTGCGCTTCCAATCCTGAACTGATGATTTTACGGCGCCTTCTGTAGTGTCAGTACTCTAGAGGTGTCACGACAGCCACTCGATATATGGTATTTATGTCGTAATTGTATGAAAGCAATACAGTGAACTGGAATTCCATATGGCTTCAGTCATACTGTAGTGGAATGGACACTACCCAAACATGAGCGCAAAGGATCGCAGTGAAAGACCGGTATGAAGATAAAACACCGGACGTGTGTAGCCGGTCCGTGGGACGTTCCGGTCAAGCATCGCAGCAGCCACGCTTCACGTCGGAGAAGCGATGGCGGCCGCTGGCGGTAGATTCCAGGACGAGGTCTCCCGGAATTTAGAGAAAAAGAACTCTGCATGTCGTGCTCCGGCGGAAGGTCTGTGGCCGCGGCGCCGCGGCTCCCATCGCACGGTTGGAGCGCTGGGAGACGGCCGCCGACCGCAGCCCCAACAAGACCGCATCTCCCCAGGGGTCCGCGGATTGTGAGTGCTCCGAACACGGCGATGCTGTCGCGGCGGGTGGCAGGGTCTCGCACACCACGTCAGCGTACACACCACTTTTCGCACAACGGGAGCATTGGTAGTAGCATAAAAATAGGGGGGTTACTAGTGATATCGAGAGGTCCATATTTGTGAAGTGCAATAACAGACACAATGTTATACGAGGCAGGAAGCACACGTCAGCGTCCTGGCCAAATGTGACCCCATGCCTCCAGCAACCTCAACGGGCCCCCATACACTTTCGAGCAGGCATACGACAGACCCACACCAGACGGAAATTTAGAATAGGATGCAGATGAGGACATGGGACTGAATCATGAAAAGACATGCTTCAAGTGTGAGATGTAACACTTTTTTCTCGGAAATTAGAACGGGATGGAGTTATACTTTTCGGCAGCGTGGGATATGTGCTCATTCTAGGGGAGGGTGCGGTTGATGGTGACTCAAACATCTGCACGAATGATGAGTTAGTTAGTCATTTGGGCTTTATGGCGCGTCGAATGGTAAAGCCGTGAGATGATTAGAAAGTGACAGCGAATGCTGAGTTGGTGGGATGCGGCTTTCTTAAGAGATTAGGCCGTTCCGACAAGGAGTAGGGTGGTCTTCGTGGAGCTTGTCTTCAAGCAGTTGGATGCGAGGTAAGACTGGCTAGTGAGGATGGTCTTCTGCCGGTATTTCAGAACTGGTTGGTAGTCGGGATGCGGAAAGTCCAGCAGCTAGGTGCCATCGGCATAGGATGCTGCACGTCCGTGTGGAAGGTGCGCCGATCGGCCATGCCTGATGATGTTAAAGGATAAGGGGTCGAACAGGGATCCCTGAGGGACACCATGGAGTAGCAGGAGAGATACGTTACTGAAGTCTATGGAGCTTACCGAATTGATGTTTCCACAATCGATGCGACGTGTGATTCACTCGACAGCCTCGACCAGGGCGTCCTGCGGTGAATGCTGCCGCTTGTAGGCCTTACAGGCCTGCGATTGGTGACAAGATGAGAGGACATCTGCGTACACACCACTTTTCGCACAACGGGAGCATTGGTAGTAGCATAAAAATAGGGGAGGGGTTACTAGTGATATCGAGACCTGTAAGAATTATTTTGTGAACCCTACACAGATGATATCGATGGTGTTGAAGTTGAATTGTGTTCGTAAGAAATTGTTTGTTTTGGTGTCTGATTAGTTCAGGAAATTAATAGGCGAGTGAGGTATTATGGAATAGGCAGTAGCAGGTAATGAACACGGGGGAACGCAACGTCAATGGGCAATCACGGAGGCCGGGCTTACCTTTCGATTACTTCAGGTAGTCACAGCACTCTGTGAATATTGATCCACTTTGATGCTAGAGTTTTGTGAGCCCTAGCACCGGTAAGTTAAAGTTGACTGGTAGTCGTAGTCGTAGTTTGGTCAGTCCAAGCGTTCGTCCCACGCGCTTACGCAGCACGCACTCCACCCCTTCTTGCGTCTCACTGCCGAGGCCGACCACTGCTCACGTGTCGCGGCCGACGCTGACAAAGCGCCGACCCGTATGAATCACTGTAACGTGACCCCGAAGGTGACCGCTCGAAGCCAAGCAGCCCGGCCCTCCTGCCCCTGAAAGGGATCGAAGGACGGGACACCATTCGAGTTGGGATAGTATGGTGGCACTATAATGTTGTGGTTGCAATGATAATAAGTGGCATTGTTATGTATGTATGTATTTAACGCTTGTATTTCAAATGCTGTGATTAATATGTGCGCGCAGAATTCTCGCACCCTCCCACAAACAGATGCTAAACTCGAGTTTAGCATAGAAATGGAAGTGTCTATGCATTGTGCCATATGTGTAGTCGATGGCCTTCTATATGTTGCCGGCTAAAGCCAGGCCCTTCACCAACTTGTCCTGTCGGATGGCTGCTTCCCGTCTAGGTTGCCTGACAGCTGACTCGTCTCTCAGTTGAACGCTCTGTATGGGATCATCTGTTTGGTGAGAAGTGTCTGTGGGTGGACTCTGTCCTGTATGGGTGCACTGAATTTCGAGAGGGTAGAGATGTGCTACAGAGTAGCGAGTCGTTTGGCCGGTGCTTGTCTTCAGTAGGACTTGCCGTACACGACCATCATCTCCGTGAAGCAGCTTCAGAACTCTTCCCAGATGCCAGAAGATTCTTGGCTTGTTCTTTGTGCTGATAAGCACGATATCTCCGACTGCGATCTTGTCCTCCCAGGCAGTCTGAAAAACCTCCCGGGCTGTCTCACGGAGGCCGAGCAAGTAGTGACCATACCACATGTTCTTGTAGTGTTCGAGTAGTTTCTGTTGTTCTTGCAGTGTGTGATTCAGCTGCTGATGAACTTCCTCAGCGGTCGACATCCACAGAGGATCGTGTTCGTCAGAACTATCCACTAGCTGGAGTCTTGGGTTCGTATGAAGCTTGAGAATCTTGTTTGGAGTCAGAGGCTCGATTTCATCAAGGTCGCTGTGCACATACGTGATCGGTCGACTGTTGACGATGTTCTGGATTTCACTCAGTTGGGTAAGCAGCTCGTAGTAGTCCAGTTTTGCTCGTCCCACTACTTTGTAAAGCCACTGTTTCACAGTCTTGATCTGTCTCTCATAGATTCCTCCTACCCAGCTGGCGTAGACGGGTATCGTGCTGTGCTTGATGTTGTGTTGAGTCAGATGGTCTTGAAATTCGTTACTGGTGAAGATGTTACCTAGCACCTTTTGGCTGGCTATGAAATGCTTCGCATTGTCTGTGTAAAGTGACTTTGGAACACAGTAGGTGCTACAGAAGCGTCTGAACGACTGGAGGAATGCATGCAGGCTGAGGTCTGGTACCAGATCTAGATGGATGCAGCGCAGAGCAAGACAGGTATACAGCACGATGTACATCTTCTTCAGGCTGCCATCTGGCTCTTCCACAAAGATGTGGCCCGTGTAGTCAATGGCTGTGTCGTTGAACGATTTGATGAATTGCATTCTTTCTTTTGGTAGGTTGGTCATCTTTGGGTAAGCGTATGCGAACGCATTGAGTTTCTTGCACGTGATGCAGTCAGCGAGCACTCGCTTCACGCATTGGCGTCCACACGGCAGCCAGAATCCTCTCTCCCGAAGTTCGGTGAGGGTTGTACCGACTCCAAGATGTTTGCACTGCAAGTGCTGGTCTTCGATTTGTAGTGTTGTCAGCCGATGATTTTTGCCGAGAAGAATGGGATTATGCACTGCATATGAGTACATGTTCAGCTTGGACAGTCTGCCCTGACACCGCAGTAGTCCATGTTGGTCAACGAAAAGGTTTAGGTCGCTCACCAGCCTTGGCGTGGGTGTTCCTGGCTTGGTCGGTCTTGGTTCTTTCTTGAGCTCGTGCAGATACTTGAGTTCAGCGTTGAAGGACTCCACTTGCATCACCTTCAGCCAGTACTGCTCAGCTTGTAGCTGAGTGTCGGCTTGCCTGCGCTTCAGCTTGTTCACAAACTGGAACACGCGTGCAGTCACTCGGTGTAGTCTTCGCAGTGAAGAGAAGTGATTGATGTCCATGATGGGTGCAGTTGATGGAGTTGTTGGTACCTCCATTCCAGTCAGTCGATTCTGGAGATCGACAGTCTGCTTGGCATCTTCGGACAGACAGTGCAGAGGACTTGTTGGCCATTTCTCTGAGTCATCAGAGAGCCAGTCCGGTCCGTGGAGCCACTGATGCAGCTTCTTGCTTAGTTCTCTTGTAGATATGCCACGCGTGAGCATATCTGCAACGTTCGAAGAGGAGTCTACGTAGTGATGGGTGAGCTCGCACTTATACTTTTCTCGCAGCTTCACCTTCATGGAGGTGATATCTTCTAGCCGGTTACTGGTGAACTTGCTTTTCGACTTGCAGCCTGTTGACACCCACTCGAGGACTACTTGAGCGTCGCTCCAGAGGTAGATGTGGCTGACGGGTAGGACGAGAGAGTCCAGAATCAACGATAGGCACTTTAACGCTAGAAAGACAGCGAGGAGCTCCAGCTGCGGGATGCTCTTGTCGTCCGGTGCAAGTTTGCCCTTTGCGAAGACCAGTTGCGGCACAGAGCCTTCCTGCTTCAGGTAGCAGACGAATCCGTAACCCTTCTTGCTTCCATCGCAGAAGAGATGAATTTCTCCTGGCACGTTCTGCTCTGTCTCTCCAGTCTTCCTGGGTATCTGAAGCTGACGAAGCTGTAGGAGGTCGTTCTTCAACTGAGTCCATTGCTGATAAACATCGGGTGACACGTCTTCATCCCATGCTGTTCCCTCCTTCCACACCTGCTTCATGAGGAGCCTTCCTCGGATGCTCACAGGCAGGGTCAGCGAGAGTGGGTCGAAAACTTTACTGATGTTACTCAGAAGCTGTCGTTTCGTGATGTGTTGCGGTTTCTCTTCGAAACTGAAGTCAGCCAGTGACATCATGTCCCGCTTGGTGTCGTAGAGGTATCCGAGGGCTTTCTCTTCAGGTGCGTCATGATGATTCAGCGTACCTTGAGACGCCATGGTGTCCACGAGAGGTTGGTGATTGGAAACCCAACTGCGAAGGTTGAATCCTCCTTGCTGTAGGATCTGTATGCTGTCGGTGTAGACGGAGTGAAGGACCTGTTCTTCTGAAGTTGAGAAGAGAAATTTGTCCACGTACATCGACTGCTTGAGAGCAACGGCCGCCGCAGAAGCGGGAAACTTTTCAAGATGAAGTTGAAGAACACGGTTGAGAATGAACGGCGAGCAGTTGAGTCCGAACAGGATCGTCCGGAAACGATACGCTTTGAGGCCCTCTTCATTCTGCCAAAGGAAGCAGAATCGGTCTTTATCTTCCTCATACTTCAGGTATATCTGCAGGAAGGCCTTCTCGATGTCCGCCATGAGTACGTGTCTGTTCGTGCGGAAACGCAGAAGCAGAGTGACCAGGTCGTTAAGAAGATCGATTCCTTTGAAACATGCGTCGTTCAATGATGGCAGATCTCCGATTTTGAGACTGCAGTTGAAGACGGGGGCGGATTTTCGTTGTGGTTTGTGCATCAGTCTTGCTAACGGCATGGTGAGGAAAAAACACTCGTTGGTTGGCTGTGGCAGTCTTCAAGTCAACCTCCTCAATGATGCCATCTCGCAGTTGTTGCAGAAAGACAGCTGAGTAAGCGTCTAGCAAGCCTTTTTTCGATAGCCTGTCGTGAACTTTCTTCATCGTGGCCATGGCTATTTCATAGCTTTCCGGAACTTGTGAAATCTTCTGGTTAAACGGGATCTTAACGAAGTATCTACCGTCCTTAAACTCCACTTCCTTGGTGAAGTCCCGCACAAGATTTTCGTCCTGAGATGACACGTCACTTTCTTCCTTGATTCCTATACTCTCGATGTTAAACATATGCTCGACTTGAAGATCAACATCGCTATCGCTGGACGAAGTGTGAGCCAGCGGGTGGAAGTATGTTGTTTTCGGATGTAGCGTGGAGTTCACCAAGACAGCCAGAGGTGGCGTGCAGTTGGTGATGGACTCCCTTGAAGTGTCACCAGCCACAGGTTCCATTGCTCCTGTTGGTGATGAAGTCATAGAAGGTGCTGAATGACACACCTCGGTTGAGTTTGTAGACTTCGAACCGCTTGTTGAAGGCGCTAATGTTGGCATGGCAACAACTGGTGTTGACGTCGAAGTTGACGGAGGTGATGTCAACATTGAAGGAGTCGATGCAGGCGCTGAAGTTAACCCTGATGTTTGTTGTGCGTTCGAAGTTTGTTGTGACGTTGCTGTTTGTCGTTTGTTGTTCGTGTGTTGTTTGCTGTTCGTTTGTTGTTTGTTGTTCGTGTGTTGTTTGTAGTTCGTTTGTCGTTTGTTGTTCGTGTGTTGTTGGTTGTTCGTTTGTCGTTTGTTGTTCGTGTGTTGTTGGTTGTTCGTTTGTTGTTTGTTGTTCGTTTGTTGATGTGGCACGGCTTGTGGGGAGTTGTCCAACTCACTCACAACTGTTTCTGGTTGAGTAGCAGCGGCTTCGTTTCCGCTGCAGTGGTTACAAGTACACACTTGCTGTTTGTCGTGGTTGCATCTGCTGGTTGCCAACAGATGCGGAAACCGTCAATTTGAGTTGTCGTTGCGGCTGGAGGTACAGTGATCTTTCCAGCTATCGCCTGTGAGCTTGTCGGTGTTGCATGGACGCGATGAACATGGACGCGATGAATGGACGTGATGAACGTTGGCGCGGTTGTCGAGATGATCGTCGGCTCGGCTGGTGTGATAGCCGCCGCTGCCTTGCTCGTCACTGTTGTCTTCTTGGGTTGACATTCTCATGACGTCTACTCCATGAAGATAGGACTGAATGTCTCCGAAAAGAAGGAGGCCGTCCAACACTTCCAGGGCAGTACCTTGACCTAGATCAACTGTTCTCATAGGCTTCAGAGCGCTGATGATGTCAGCTCCAAGAATACAGTCAAAGTCTCCGATTGTGTCTGAGGACATATCATTGAAGAACGAATCTGCGAGTCGTACACCTTGTGTCTTGAGTGTATCGACGAGATCCTTGACGCCGGGGATGGTGTACTGCAGGTTCATCTGTTCATCGACTAGGAAGTCGTGTCTGGTGCAGGCTGTAGGTGTGAAGATGACGTCACACGTCACTGTCTGGTAGCTGACGTCTTGTACCCCGATACATGTTTTTACCTTGTATTGGGTCCGTGGCGATTCAGAGCATAATCCCAATTTATTTGCTAACTGCTGGCTAATGTACGAGGCTTGCGAACCGTAGTCTACCATGCACCTGACGCGTTCGCAGACTTCTCCGTCGTTGACATGCATGAGAATGGACATCGATGGGAGTAGAACGGACTGTCCTTTGTGTGTACTGTTACAGATGATGCGCAGACTGCTTTGAAGTTGAGTGGGTTCGCCGGGTTTGACGACGCACACAGCTGCGATGTGTTGCTTGCTACTGCAAATGTTGCACGGATACGTGAGCCCTGTTGTTCGGCCTTTGCATTCAGTGAGTTTGTGTGCTCCACTGCACCTGGAGCATAGGTTGAGCTCCTTGAGACGTTGAATTCTCGTATGTGGTGTTGTGAATGTGATGCATTTGAACATGGAGTGTGCACCTTCACACATCTTGCATGCCTTGAACCTCTGTGCCTCAGTGTGGAACGTCTGCAGCGAAGCCTTGCCTTCCTGCCACGTCGATGCACCACGTTGCTGCAGTCGCTTCTGCGGGTTGAATGACTTGGAGAGGTTTGACTTCACCCCAGGTAGTTCCTTGACCTGCTTCGCTTCAGTCTTCACTTGAGGAGTAGTAGTTCGCATCAAGGATTTGATGACTTCGTTGTAGTTTTCAAGCAGTTGCTTGGTACTTGGGAAGTCAGTTTTCAGGAGGGCGCCGAGTTTTGACTTGAAGTTAGTCGGGAGTTTCTCACAGATCATGAAGCTGACAATCTTGCTGCCCAAGGTGCTTTCCTCCAGAGCGTCGTAACCGAAGGTCTTGAGCTCATAGACGGAAACACGCGCAGCATTGAAAAACGTCCTGATTGCGGCGAAGTCCCTCGCTGGTGGGGGCGTCAACTCATGTAGCTTCTTGATGTGCTGCTCGACTATGACGTCCTCGTCAAGGAACTCGTCAGTCAAGTACTTCCTTGCGATAGGGTAGTTGCTCTCCTCGTTCGAGAGGTGTTTTATGGTATCCAATGCACAGCCGCGCAGGTAAGTTTTCAAATACATGAGCTTGGCTGCGTCACTGTAGATGGTGTTGCCGCCAATGAGGTCGTCGAACATGTGTAAGAAGTCATTGAAACTCATGACATCGTCTTGTGATCCAGAGAAGATTGGCATCTTCAATTTCTGAACGTCCGGAAGCTTGATGCATCCGGCAGATGATCGTAATCCATCAGGATGATCTTCTTTCGGGGGTTTCACCATTGTCTTTGTGTGATCAAAAACGGCTTTCTTGGTTTCGGAAAAAGCATCGTAAAGCTCGCTTATCCACGATTCTTCCTTGTCAAGGTCTTCTTCCTCAGTAAGAATGGATATGTAGTCGTCATGTTTGCTTTGAACATCAGACCATGCCGTGGTTAGTTCAGCCCAGCCGTCTTGAACTAGCTCGGGGGCTTCTTTGCATGCGATGTGTTTCAACACATTTCTGTTGATTCTTGTGAAAGTGCGTCTGCAGTTTGAACGAGCAGTTTTCGACTGATTCATGGTGAAAAGCAACAAAATTGTTGACAAGCAACGGTGTAGGCGTAAATCTAGGCGAAAATATAGGCGAAAATGTAGGCGAAAAGCTGGGCGGAATCCCGCCGAGAGCTAAGCGAAAATCCTCCCAAATTCTGTGCGAAAAGCTTGCCGAAAAGCCAGATGAAAACCTTGCTAAACGACAACGAACCGATTGTCGAGATAACAATGTGTGTGTGTGGCCAATGAATGATCCGGTTGAATTGGACCGCTAGTGCGACGTACAATTCACCGAAAACAATATTCACAGTTATCTGTGTAAGAATTATTTTGTGAACCCTACACAGATGATATCGATGGTGTTGAAGTTGAATTGTGTTCGTAAGAAATTGTTTGTTTTGGTGTCTGATTAGTTCAGAAATTGTATAGGCGAGTGAGGTATTATGGAATAGGCAGTAGCAGGTAATGAACACGGAGGAACGCAACGTCAATGGGCAATCACGGAGGCCGGGCTTACCTTTCGACTACTTCAGGTAGTCACAGCACTCTGTGAATATTGATCCACTTTGATGCTAGAGTTTTGTGAGCCCTAGCACCGGTAAGTTATAGTTGACTGGTAGTCGTAGTCGTAGTTTGGTCAGTCCAAGCGTTCGTCCCACGCGCTTACGCAGCACGCACTCCACCCCTTCTTGCGTCTCACTGCCGAGGCCGACCACTGCTCACGTGTCGCGGCCGACGCTGACAAAGCGCCGACCCGTATGAATCACTGTAACGTGACCCCGAAGGTGACCGCTCGAAGCCAAGCAGCCCGGCCCTCCTGCCCCTGAAAGGGATCGAAGGACGGGACACCATTCGAGTTGGGATAGTATGGTGGCACTATAATGTTGTGGTTGCAATGATAATAAGTGGCATTGTTATGTATGTATGTATTTAACGCTTGTATTTCAAATGCTGTGATTAATATGTGCGCGCAGAATTCTCGCATGGATTTAGTTTATATTTACGATGAAAACAAAAACGTGACTCATCTCCGAGTCGCGTTAGACAAAAAAAAACTGTCTTTTAATCTACTTCCATATGGGCAATGAAAATGCTTCGAGGAAAGGGGGAACTTCAGGTGATGCTAGGGCTGGTGCGAGATCACCAATTATTTCGTGCTACCATCGGCAACAGGCATCGCGATGTACACGTCAGTTCGTGCTGAGAACGTAAATCGAAGTTGTTCGAGCATGACGATTTGAATGGTACCCCTATAGTCAGAAAAACTAGAACAATCAGGTATATTTAAAATTTGAAATCCATCTTATTAACCACAAATAAAGCAAGAATTAACACAATGAAGCTGTGGTGATCGCTTACGATGTAATATGATATCGGTACAACTTATTGTATTTTTTTCAAAAGTCAATACTTCACGCTTATTGTAATAAGTCTGGTGTGTGTCTTGAGTCTTGACTGACCATAGCTGATGGTTTATGCTATTTATGGAATGGTCAAATGTTCATTCCTTAGATATCTTTATACAGTTTTAGCAGACACCTTAATACAAGAAGGAATTGTATGGTCATTTTGTTCCATTTCCAATCCATAAAACATTGAAACAGCATGTTAAGCACGAATCTAGACACATTTCACGGTCGCGAAGTTGAGGGAACATGATAGTGATAGCCCACACTTAAAAAGTGGCCAAGTGGACGGCGAATTATAAATTAAGGACAAAGAAAAGGCATTGAAATTTTACTTTCGGTCTAAAAATGTGTCACATCGTTACCATTCTGTAGTCCCGGGTCGAAAGTACTTCAGCTTATTTTTGCCACGAGAAGAGGGTGTCCGTAGCAACAGTAGCAGCAGTAGCCATGACAACCGGCTTCATGCTTTTGGAGAAAATGTTGTTTTATCAACCATCCCGTGCATCAACTAGACCCGATCTCCCTACTCCTATTTTTCACGGCTATTTAATGTGTTTACATGACAACCTCGCAAGCTGTCGCCTGGACTGTGCCATTTGGGTCCTTTGACATCAATGGCTACATAATCATAGGCATCACATTTGCTTTCAAAATGCTGCGGAAAGGACTTTGCAAAACATTGTGATAAAAGATAAAACCGGCTGGGTGTAGGGCTAGGTGTTACGGAGACTGGGTTAGTAGTTAGATTTAGTAGTAGTAGTAGTTAGTTAGATCTTGTAGTTAGATTGAATGAGCCATTCAATCTCAAAACAAAACCTATGGGAATGACTCTAAGAAATATCGCAAGACCCCACAACGGCGATAGTGCTCAAACAAACTCTGCTAGGGTCCATACAAATCGCGCCGCGGTCTAAGAAAATCGTATCAGAGTCCACAAAGTCGTCGGACACCATCTTCCCGAAAAAATCGCGATGGAACTTGAAAAAAATGCACCGTGGCCTCAAGGCTTACACAGGGTTCCGGAATGGTTTAGCTTGTACCAATAAAAACCAAGGAGCCCTCAAAATATCTAGTAGAGTTTAAAACAAATTGCATTGAGGCTTACAAATCGATGCACCGGACCAAAAATCGCGCCGACTGAGGGCTCAAGGCTCAGGGTCCTCCAATGTTGGTGTCATTGCTGAACGTGTGGCATAACATCTGCCAGCGTGCGTCTGCTAACGCAAACATCACCCGTGTTACTGGGGAACTAGGATTCATTGAAGTAAAGTTTAGGGCAGATGACTTTAGGTTTAATAGACGTGTGTAAGCTACGTTCTTGTCGATTAGCAGTCGTGTGGTGCATATTTTGGCAAAGGATGACACCTACTATCACCCCGCAAGGCATTAATGTCCTTCTCGCCCTCACTCTTTTGGTACATACAGTACATACAAAAGTTACATTGTTTCACTAGATTACCGACGCATCGTGCTTCAGACTTGATCACCGTATATCAGCAATTGATTATGAAATCCGAAACGTTGGTAATTTCTTGAAATAATAGTCATTAATTTTAAGAATCTTTTCATGGTTATGAAGAATTGCAAGTTGGGTTTTCCTCCCATGCATGGTTAGATTGCACTCCGCAACGAAACCAGGTGTTTACACAATTTTTGGTGCCTCACAATTTGATTCCTTATCTATGATAATACTTCGTTTGTACCTTACCCCTCCCCCTATTTCGGAGTTAGGGATAAACTAGTGGTGCGCTGCATGGGTGTAACCATTGAGTGTGTGTGTGGGGGGGGGGGGCTGGCAAGGGGACATGTCCCCAAATTCCTGAAAAGTGGCGATTTGTCCCCCTCAATTTTGTTGTGTTCCCCTTCCTCAACCTCAGCTCCCTGAGTATCATCTCCGCAAAACTCCACTTAGTCATTTATAAAGTGACTTTATAAAGTTATAACTCATTTATAAAGTGTCGGTGGGTGCAGGAGGTGATCGACCAGATCAGCCGCATCGTGAAACGGTTCTCATATGGAAAAGGGCGTGAAACGTTCCTGGCGGCGAGTAAGCGTATTGGGGTGGAACCACGAGGCCTGCTGCTATGGTCCGAGACTCGCTTCTCGCCATATGCTGCCAACGTCATAGAGGCATTTACGGTAAACATACCGGTGCTGAAGGCCGCCATGGAGAACCAGCTACGAGAGATTGGCACTACGACGAGTAACCGGTCATGTCAGCCAATAGATCTACCGAAGGACCTCGAACTGCTGAAGGGTAATGCTCTTAAATAAATTGTATTAATAATTTGTATGTTTTTGGGTGGGAACCGATAAAAAGTTTCTGATAAAAGGAAAATATCTGTCATACATGCTTTGTACGCTACATTGATCGCAACAAGTATGCAAAGCTGTCAGTTTAATTTTTTTAATCAATAATTGTTTCCCACAGATATATTGAATAGGCAAAACTGGGGTATTAACATGCCTTCGCATAGTATGTGTGCGTATGCGCTTGCACGCTGGCGCGCGCGTGGCTTGTTTTAGTCTAGTTGACTCATTTTAACTATGGAGTTCTTCGCACGTTTTACATAGACTAAGCAATTGATATCAACGTGATGCTGCTGTTTTGTTAACGTCAGAAGCAGCCTTGCAGATGATGAGATGACGGATTGTGCCAAAAAATACAGCGTTTATTTTCAGGTTTTGAGGGTATATAATGCCTTCCTTCGTGAACGAGCAAATATGGTAGGTAGTTCGTTCCGAAATAAAATATGTTTATTTGTTGATCATAGACTGCGCAATGCGCTTTGAGAACCCGCAGAAGAATGGATTATCTAACGGAGCAATCTAGCATGAGTTCATTTCCATATTTTAACCTCCAAACCGTTTAATTCCTCTTTTGTTTTTGTTTTTACAGATTAATGTTTCCATGCTCGGCTTGCGGCGCTGCAGGACCTGTATTCCGTGCTCTCAAAGGCAAGCAAGAGTCTCCAAAACCTGCAGCATCTGCCATGGGAACGCCAAGAAAAGTACCAGGCTATGGTCGAGGACTTCGGACCGAAACGGAGAAGACTCGAGAAACATCGCAGTGGTCCCACTCTGAGGACATCACTGGACATCCAAAGTGTCCTGGACGAAGGGGACAGCGAGGAAATGGTGGAATCCTGGCCCAGCTATTCAAAATACGCCTCGAATCTTCAACAACACCAGGTGAATAAAAAAGCGTCGTGCTTAGAAGTGATAAGATACTGATGAACAGTGACCAAGAAAAAGGCTAACAAATTAAGTGGTCGTGAAATTATTTTCAACCTTCTTTTTTGTTATATGGACAATTTACCTGTGTTTTCATAATTCAGTCTGCTGTATTACAGCAGAATATAAAACTGTTTTTGGCACAGAAGACTGTTTCGTATAGCAATTCATGATGAGCTCCCGAATTGGTACAATACTAATTCGCCAATGAGAATTCTATTCATTCCATGTACGATATTGTAATTTACCTGATAATGTATCGTTTCAATTTTTCGTGGTCTTTATTTGATCAGAAAAATGTAGTGTGTTGAGTGTTGGACGAGGCTACACAGAGATGTTAACCTTTGACAGGTCAAGGAAATCTCCACATTCACCCGAGCTCTCGAATACCACTGCGCCAGTCGGGAGCACGGTGTGGATGCTAGAGGGCAGACGCGGGGCTGCAACAACCTGCAGCTGAAGGAGAACATGCAGCACATCAGGCAAGCAGCGGATCTCCAGCAGATGCAAAACTCGCCCACATCATCCGCCGTCGCAGAGGTAGCACATGCGTTGGCTATTCTACAACGGGAGTCATTGATTCCAAAAGATCCCATCCCATTGGAGTCAATCGAAGCCACTTTCCGTGCGCTGAAACGCCTGAACACTGGATTCAACCAGAAGTTGTTCAAGGACCTATGGTGCCAAAAAGACCCACTGTTCATGCCATACCTCTCGATCGTGGTGAGGTTGTGGCTAATTTGCCCAGCGGAAAGCGTTGTAGAGAGTATGGCATCTGCAGTAAAAAATGTGTTTGGCATGACCTCATCGCGGGTACTGAGTCACAAAAACGCTGAAAAAGAGCTAGTGATCCGTTGGAACGGACCAAGCGTGCCACATGCGCACTGGCTGATCGGGGCTGTGTTAAAGAAACACCCTCACCTGGACAACTTCGTGCGCGCTACTCTGTCTCAACAGGTAGAGGGGAAAGTGATCGCCCGTCACAAGCGAGATAAGTGTGGAAAATCGTACATCTTTTCTGACTAAAATGAGTGGAAACTACACACAGCGTTGTTCCTTGTTACGGTTATGATTAACTGTAAATATTGTTTAACATACTGGTTTATACCAACTATGAGGTACTCACTGAAAGCACATACCTCTCTGGATTGTTAATTTATGTTGTCTTGCTACATTAGGGCCGATCTTGTGGAATGCCATTGATGCCGTTGAGTTTTTTGACGCTGGCGAGAAAACTTCGCCGCATATGCAGCATACTTGGTGGGCACACATACGTATCCAGTTGTACTTAAGATTGACCTGCGTGTTGGTGAGCGAACATCATGTTTTTTTTTTCGGTGTTTCTCGTGTTTACAAACTTGATTGCAGTCAAGGATGTGTTAAATAATATACCTATTTTGATGTAATATTTGTTTGGACAATAACGACGCCGAATTGCCGGAAAGGAAATTGGCTCCAAGATATTCTGTATAAAGGTAATCGACGCAATTTGTCATAGGTCCAGGAAATCACAACCTTTTCGAGCTATCATTACCCACTTTGGGTTAGGCCAACCTCGTGATTACCCCGTATCAAATTCAGAATGCCTCATAGCCAAAGTTCATTTTCAAGGTTGAGAACGTGTAGTATTTCCTGCCGATATATGTGCACAGGTTTTTGGCAAATGTACACAGTACTCTCCATACTCGAGGTTTGACGAAACCCCGCTATAACCCCACCCCCACCCCTCTCCACAAGCTGGCGCATTACCTCAGGCTGGGAACCCCTGTTCCGGGTCACGTAGCATAATGCTATCGTTTGCACAAAAGGTGACAACCACCAAGCCTATTCCGGATTTGGACGACAACCACGAAACCATTTTTTTTAGCCCTGGTGTTCTGAAACCTTCGGGTTGGACAGGCTTGCCTACTGTCCGAACAGGCTTGCCACTACGAACAATTTCCTTCACTTGAAATATACCGTACTGTACAGACGACCCCTCCCCGAAAACTGGCTGAATGACCCACACCAAAAACTATTCCATTCATTTACTATGGGAAGAGCAAATCAATAACCAACATTGTGATCGTGGACCACGGCCTTCCTTCATTGTCATGTTGAAAACTACCACAAACCACCTGGAACCGCCATCCATGTGCATATTTTTGGTATTGCAAAATGTGCAAGGTGTGCTCTACACCCGTGGAATGGGCCAGAAGCTAATACACGAACATAACGTGCAAATATCTGACGAACTCTGAACTCACCCATCTGGAAAAATTTGTCTGGCATGCCATCCGGAATATCTCCCTGGAGCCGCGTCTGACGACCTAAAAATGTTTTTTGGCGCGCTAGGCAAAAAAGAACTTTACGGCAGGTCCAGAGGTGTTAGAGCTTTACAATCATGCGATAAGGAACGTCGAGCAAAAAAAAAACAGAAGGACGAGGGACTTCAGAAGCCCTTTCAAGTGATAGGGTTAGGTAATGAAGAACTACAGCACGCTTGTCAGGTTCTTGGCATAGACCAACCCTTGACGACGCCTGTAGCTGTCCCTGGACATGATGGGAAATTAAACTTAGAGACAAGTGCGACATGACATTGCAGGATATTTCACTGCCACATGGGGCGCTTCGTCTGGACATGAAAAACCACTGTGTGTAAAAAAGAACAAAACATGACGCCAGGGTGACGACGGGCCAGCTTTGAAAAACATGTGCCACGCTGAGCGTCTGAGCCTCACAATTTCAGGTCTCGTCGGGCGCGGCGAGAAGAAAGACACGCAGCATGCTGGAAGATAGCCCTTTATTCAGTGCGCTGTAGTTTCTCTTACACCATGTAAATAATGAATGGTATACAACACATGATAGACCGTCTACCGAGTCGAGGATGCCAGGGTCGAGGACTGCAGTCCCAGCAGGACGGCACACACACACACGCGATCACAGCGTCAGACCACCGGCGCGCCCCGCCCCGTCGCCTCGAAACCATGCAGTGCCACCACTGGCCAACAGTGCGCCGTGGCCGCGTGCTGAGCGGTTCAGCGCAGGCGGCCACACGACGGCCACCGCCGCCCGCGCCTACCGCCCAGCTGGCAATAATCATAAAAAACAACGCAACAACTTGAAACGAGATGGATGCTGAAATGACTGCGGGTGCGCGTCGGAAAATGGTTTGGTCGTAAAACGCGTGGCGACCGGGTGGACGTCGCCGCTATCAGTCGCGTCACTAAGCTACCGGTATTGCAGCGACCCCCATGGCTCCACAATGAACCTCACCGATCGGGCGGAGGGCATGCGACGTCAGTCGATTCCAACAGTGTGATCGCGATCATTCCGCGCGCGGACCATGATTCAGGCACTGGAACAGATCAGCGAGGGCGCCAGCGCGCTGCAGGCCAGAGCCGCCATATCACCCACACCACCACAACTCAACAACAATTATGCATAGTCGGCCGGATTTGGCCGGTGCGCGGCGCCTGTCGGCTCCAGCGGCGGCCGTCCGGCGCGCCGACTCTCTGGCCCGCACGGTGGAGAGCAGACGGAGGCGCCAGTCCACCACAGGGAACAGACAGAGCCAGTCCACCACAGAGGGTCGAAAAGCCAGTCCACCAGGGGAGATCGACAGAGCCAGTCCACCACAGGGAACAGACAGAGCCAGTCCACCACAGAGGGTCGAAAAGCCAGTCCACCAGGGGAGATCGACAGAGCCAGTCCACCACAGGGAACTGACAGAGCCAGTCCACCACAGAGGGTCGAAAAGCCAGTCCACCAGGGGAGATCGACGGAGCCAGTCAACCACAGGGAACAGACAGAGCCAGTCCACCACAGGGAACTGACAGAGCCAGTCCACCACATCCACCACAGAGGGTCGAGAAGCCAGTCCACCAGAGATCGACAGGGCCAGTCCACTACAGAGGGTCGAAACGCCAGCCCACCAGGGGAGATCGACAGAGCCAACCCACCACAGAAGAGGAAGCCGAGCCAGCCCACCACAGAGAAGAAAACAGGGCCAGTTTATACCACATAAGATCGGCAGAGCCAGTCCAGCAGAGGATCCAGCAGAGCTCGTCCACAACAGAGGCAGCGGAGCCTGTTTACAGCAGAGGAGGAAGTAGAGTCTGTCCACCGGAAGGGATGAAGCGGAGCCTCCCCACCACCGGTCAGACGAGAGAAAGTTCATCACAGGGAAGGAATCGGACGCAGTCCACCACGGAGGATCGATAGTCTGTCCACCGCAAGGAGGCAGCGGAGCCTGTCCACCACACGCGGAGGAGACGGCGATGCCACGGCGCCACCGGCAGGGTAGAGGCGGTACGATCCGGTACCGCCTACCGCCTAACGGAAGGAGAGCAACAGCCGACCGGTCGGCCACCCGAGGGAGTGATGCTGTGAAGATGAGAGCGCCGACGGAGGGCGCGGGCCGCGCGTGCGTGGCCCCGTCCTGAGATAGTCGGCAGCGGACTGCGACCCGCCGCGGAGTCCATGCGTGTCGACCCGCCGGTGGAGAGGCGAAGCGACCACCGACAGCGGCGTCCGCAAGGACACGCCGCCAACGCGCGTGACTAGGGGCCGGTAGCCACCACCAGCCCGGGGAGACCCTAACCCAGCCGGCGCGCCCCACAAACGACCGATCGCCGCTGGCTCGCTACTCCAGTTAAACGGCTACATATATACGCGTATGTAATGCTGGTATGTGTATGCATGTATGTATGTATGTATGTGTCGAGTGAGAATGCACGCAATAGGCAACAGTTAAACGCTTTCGAACGTTAGCTTAACTACCCTATATGAAGACACAACACAAGAACACGATGTGGCCGGGCGGCGCGCGACGGAGACGGCCGCCCGACTGCGCGGCGGGGAAGCGTTAATGTGGTGTCGCTTCCGGCGACGCGGCCGCCCCGCAGATGCAACACAATCGTGGCCAGCCCTGGCCGACTCTCACAGCTGCTGTGTAGATGAGACGGCGCCGGCCGGGCGTGCCCCGCACACCGGCCGCCGTGCCCGGGCGTGCGCTTCCGGCCGCACGCGTCGATGAGTGTAAAGCATGAGCGCGAGGCTCAGTTAGTGGGCGGCCCCCACCAGCGTCGTCTGTCGGGCGCGCTTGGCCTCCTCTTCGCTGATCTTCTGCTCGACCAGGTACTGGGCGGTGCTGATAGCCTGCGCGGAGCCCACCAGCGAGACGATCCGGTTGCGCGTGCCCGGCCGAAACATGCCCTTCTTGGAGATCTGGATGGTGGCGCCGCTCAGGTGCTGGATCTCCACCAGGTTGCGGCCGCCCGGGCCCAAGATAGCGCCGATTATGTACTCGCCCACCTGCGGCATCGTGGCGGAACCTTACGCCACCGAGCTGGGCAGTCCACGTGGCGGCTGAGGGCACGGCGGGCGGCTGAGTCGAACACGTTATACCAGAACAGGTGAAACAAACGTAAATGGTCAAGGGTGTGATGCACATATATGAGGTGAATTAAGTGTACGAACCGTATCTAATACAGAGGCATCACAGCAGTGGATTTAATTTCCTGTCGAATCGAACACGAAAAACACGGAAGAACCGAGGCGGATTCCTGTCATCTCTCAACATTACGGAATCGCAATACCCGGACCAGTCCCCCGAAATATACCGGTGCACAACGCTACAAGCGTGTTTGATTATTTGTCTAGTAAGCCACACAACACCAACACGTTGTCCTCCACCAGCCGGTAAACATGTTACAAAGGCTGTCCTTGACGAGCCGGTGAAGATGTAAAAAATGAAGTGGTCCGGCAATCTTAGCTCAGGTGCAAAACAAAATTCAAAACACGAGGACAAATTGTTTAGCCGTATTTATATATATATATATATATATATATATATATATATATATATATATATATATATATATATATATATATATATATCGCAACACACCCATTTTAATCCAGCCGTACTCAGCGAGCCTACCGCATAACCACATGCTGAAGAATACTGAGGAAGCGCTAAAGATCGACACACCTGGCCTGTATTGAACTGTTTCATTTCAGCTAGTTCATCTGGCCTACAAAATGCAATTTATTAACCACCTCTGCGCGCCCAAATGCAACGTAAATTGGTGAGCAAAAAGCATGCTGCGACTGCTCACGGATAACGATAAGACATTTTAACGAAGAGAAGCACTGAATGTGACGGGACTGGAGTTGCGGAGTTCTGCAGAAGCCTGCCGAGCTCGGTACTGGCTTGCCGCCCTCGCCGCGCCACCACACCCCGTGGCCAGCCATAAGGAATTCTGTATGAGGGAAGCGCAACACGGATGTCGTATGGGCCTCTGCTGACCACGCCGAAACTATATAGTCGTACTCGAGAGGATAGGTCAGATATTCGCATCACTTGTAATAAAACATGGTTGTGATATGTCTTTGCCTGTGGAGCCTGAAAACCATTCGTGACCAGACGTCTTTTGGAATTCTCATTAATGTGGGGAGCGACAACTTTGTGCTTCCAGAATATCTTTCAGGGAGGATCGGACAAAAACAGCCTTGTCCTGGATTCTTATCATGTGCCGTCAGTGCACAGACACGGCCGACCTGGCAGCTCGTCCCCGACCTTATCGGACCCGTTGCCAACTGATCATCCCAGCAGGGGGCTAAACACGAGCGCGTGGAACGACAGTTACCTGTCTTGTCAGGGCAGGGCAGAACAATACAAGGCAACGCTTTAACCAAGCGAACTACTGGAGCGGTTGTCCCATGCAGTACAATGTTCGAAAGCTTCCAACGTATTACCAGCCAACATCATTCCCATCCCACAATATAACACTGGTAAGATCCAACTGGTCAGGGCGCCGGCTCTTCGTGGCCAGTACCAAGGCGATTCTAAACGGCGCCCCCTCCGCCTCTCGACCTGACCTTCACCATACTGACACAGGCCAAAGCCCATCAAGTGCACCGACGTTTGATGCTGAGCTGCCGATCCCCCTCGGCTGGTAATCCAGAGCACTGCCCTCTCTGGAGACCAGACTGAGTCAGCGCCAATACCTTCGTCCGATAGAAAGGGCACCAGTTCGAGATTAAGACCATCGTCCTGACCAAAGTAAACAGTGTACGCACGACATGCAAATGTGCCCAGGTATATGGCCCTAGCAGCAACCAACCCAACTGTAGAATGCGCTCTATGACGTCAAAAGGCTTCATCGTTCGATAGCCAATACCGACAGCTTGTACGCTCTGGATTTGCCAATGGCCAAGGGTTGGATGTGCTTCTCACATCGGATGTGCTCATGACCAGTGGATGTGCACCCCACTCCATCGGATGTGGCCATGGTAAGGGAATGTGCTCCTCCAATGGGACATGGCCATGGCCAGGGGATGTGGTCTTCCCATCGAACGTGGTCATGGCAACGGGATGTGCCCCTCCACCTCCCCATCGGACGTGGTCATGACCAGACGGACCAAGTCTGCTCACATCCAGGTCGACCCTATACACTGCACACTTGACCGCGACCAGTGGACTAGAACCGCTCACCTCCAGATCGACCTCGCACAATGCACACCGGACCGCGGCCAGTAGACCAGACAAGCTCACCTCCAGATCGACCTTGCACAATGCACACCGGATCGCGACCAGTGGACCAGACCCGCTCACCTCCAGATCGACCTCGCACAATGCACACCGGATCGCGACCAGTAGACCAGACCCGCTCACCCCCAGATCGACCTCGCACAATGCACACCGGATCGCGACCAGTAGACCGGACCCGCTCACCTCCAGATCGGCCTCGCACAATGCACACCGGATCGCGACCAGTAGACCGGACCCGCTCACCTCCATCGACCTCGCACAATGCACACCGGATCGCGACCAGGGGACCGGACCCGCTCACCTCCAGATCGACCTTGCACTGTCCGTCGGCCAGCTCGGCCTGTTTGACGACCGTCGCCTGCATGGCACCGTCGGGCGGCGGACTCTTGGAGAGGCCGGCCAGCCCGTGCGTGCCCAGGCCGTACGAGTTGTTGTTGACGGGCAGCGGGCTGAGCGCGGCCGCGCCGCGGAACGGCTCGTACGGCTGCTCGGCGGCCGAGCCGAACGGGTCGGCCTGGCCGGCGTGGCCGGGCGAGCCGGCCGGACCCGCCTGCTGGCTGCTCGACGGCAGCGCCACCATCGGAGACAGCGGACTGTACACGCCAGAGTTGCCGTTCATCGGCTCGCTGCCGGCCAGCACGCGACACGGTGTCACACGACAGTGTCAGACGGTGTCGGCTACCAGTGTCGGGCCGTGTCAGGTACCAGTGTCACACGACCGTGTCAGACGGTGTCGGGTACCAGTGTCACACGACCGTCTCAGGACAGTGTCGGGCACCGGTGTCACAAGACAGTGTCGGGCACTAGTGTCAGGCAATGTCTGGCGGCAGTGTGGGGTGACGGTGTCACACGACTGTGTCAGTGTCAGGTACCAATGTTAGGCAGTGTCAGATGACGATGACGGATAGTGTCAGGTAACGGCATGACGGTATCTAAGCATGACAGCAAAACAACCATGCATCGCGATGAAGCTTGGTGGTGATGGTGGTGATGGTGGTGTTCAACAGATACCAGATAGTCCAGTATAGTGAGCGTAGCCAAGGCGACTTTCTTTTTCGCAATCTTCAAAAATAAATAAATGCAGCGGCAGACAATGTCGTGTGGCGAGATTACCCCGACATCGTCGTCCCATGTCAGCGGCACCAAATTTCTTCACAATACCGAGCCAGTCCGACGTAGCACCATGATCCCAGGAGGTACCCCATGGTGGCATACACTCGGCCGGTACCGGCGATACACCGCCGGGCGGGCAGGCATCGACGTGGTGTCGGACAGTGACGCGTGGGCACACCACGTCCGTGGCCGTCGGCCGGTGGCGCCGACTGCGCGGCACACGCCGGCAGAAGACGAAGCACGACGATCCAGCGTCACACAGTCGGCACAGTCGGGTATCGGCCGGCGGCAGGCGGCCTCGTGTGGCGGATGGTCAGTCACGGCAACTGGTCGGACACCGCACCACGGTGATATGCCACGCAGGCCGGTCAGATGGACTGCTGACAGTCTGACATCGACAATGAGGGGGGCTTTAGGGCGCATCGACCATGTCCATCATATAGCGTCAACATCTACAAGTGTTACTTTCTGATACGTCAGCTGACACGTGTCAGCTGCCAACAACCTTTAACTCGATGTGTGATCCCGACCTCTCCGTATGACAAGAATGAGACACGGGCTCACCTGGTGGATACGTGCAGGCCCAGCAGCGGCCCGGTCGGGTGCTGGGTGTAGCTGGTGGGCGCCGGCAGAGCCGGCTGTCCGGCCGCGATCGGCGAGCTGGGTATGCTGATGCCCAGGATGCCGTACACGGCCAGTGTGTCGATGGCGGTGGTGATCTCGTTGGCGGCCTGCGCTCGCGACACAATGTCGATCAGTGTACGGCGGAGCCACGGCACGCCGCACCCAATCACAGGCTCCAGAGCACACAGCCATTCACCAAATGTGGACGCTCATAGGCTACAGTGATAGGCGAAGAGCAGCGTCGTTCGATGGGGAGCAATTACACGTCCTCCTGCAGTGACCAGCTCGAGACATACATTGATGGACATGACCGGGACATTATTTATACGTCCAGAAAAAGAATACCAAGAGGAACCTCGAGATATTTTACGGCCTATTCGACTGCTGGGACGGATAGCGCCGCTAATCTCTCATACCGACTGCTCGCGGGCGGACTCGGCAATCCCGCCGGCTGCGGGATAGGAAATCACGACCTACAGGCTCAAGAGTCGGACGTAATATCGACTGAGATACCGAGGCCCCACGGCGATAGATCCACAGGCGGGCCTTCTTGTTGTGAATACCTTACCCACCACATTCTACGGTCACTATCACTTAATTTCCACGATCTCGATTCATCATCGAGTTTGATTGATTATTTGGTCTTAAGGGCGCGCCGACAGCGACGTCATTTAGCGCCCATATTAATAATCCAGCCTTGAACAGACGCTAAAATTCTGACCGTCGGCTACCACTTGTGATCTATAGCCACCGGCTCTCAATGCGACCGAACGTGTGAGGATAGCTCACAAAAGCAACCGCAGCACGCGGTGAATGACACCGGTCACTTCCGGAATAACTCGGCGCGTTTCTTGCGACCTTGGGGCGGGATCAATTCATCGCCAGTCGCGGGCGGGGCCGAACGGATGATTTGCTCCCATCCGCCACCATTAATTACATCGATTTGACACACTCGATGGCCGGTCTATCGCTACAACTGCCGTTGTGGCTGCGGCGGCGGCAGCCGAACACCGCCTGAGGACACAAGCGAGCTGGTTGTCCGCCACGCTAGTCATTCGTCGCGACCCGGACATTGTTAGCACCTCCGGACTCCCCAGTCAAGAATGCCTGTTGTGGCAGCAATGGCAGACCCCGTCTCCTCGCCCGGCGTCGACAATGGGTATATAAATGCCACCAGCACAGAGATGTCGGGTCGAGAATAGATGTATTGGACGTAGCTGGTGCCACTGGAATGGCGATTACAGTTGTCACGATCAGTGGTGGCAGTGGAGCAGGTTGATTGGTTATTGGAATTTAGGGGCGCATCGACTGCATCGGTCATACAGCGCCCATCAGTGAAACGGTAAAATGCAATCGGCATCATCAGCGAAACAGGATGATCGTCACAGCGAGCAAAAGCGGAGTCACAGTGGACAACAGCAGAAGCTACCTGGAAGAACCTTGTATTCTTTTGCGACGCATTCAACCGCTAGGTCATATAGCGTCGCCAACCTCTCACGCTGATTGGTCGCGGGTGTACTCGATCAACCCAGTCGATTGTGAGATCCGAACCCACAGTCTTGCGAACAAGAGTCCGACGCTCTACCAACTGTGCTACCGCGGCCCCCAGGGGCCACAGTGGACCGAAGTGGTGGTCACGCTCGACAGGGATTACAGAGACAGCAGACAAGAACATGAGGGGGTAAGGGAATGTGGGGAAGAGCAGGAAGTGGTAGTGGAAACGGTGGATAAGAGCAGGAAGTGGCGGGCATTCGTCTTAAGACGTGTCGACCTTTGAGTCATGTAGCGTCGCCAATCTCTCACGCATATTTGTCGCGAGCGAAGAGCAGCTACAGGCGAGGCTCGAACCCACAATCTTTTGATTGTGGGATGGGCAACTTACCCCCAGATTGTTCATCCCCTACAGCAGGAAGTGGTGATGGACAACTTACCCATAGATTGCTCATCCCCTGCAGCAAGAAGTGGTGATGGGCAGTGGACAATAGCGGGTGGGGCGGTGGACGGTGGAGAATAGCAGGAAGAGCTGGCGGAGGCAATAGACAAGAACATGAGGGGGTGAGGGAATGTGAACAAGAGCAGGAAGTGGTAGTGTGAGCAATGGATAAGAGCAGAAAATGGTGGTAGACAGCAGAGAAGAGCAGGAAGAGGTGGCGGAGACAGTTGACAGGAGAACAGTAGCTAAGAGTAGGAAGGGTGGGGGACAGTGACCAAGAACAGGAAGGGTGGTGGAGACAGTGACCAAGAACAGGAAGGGATGGTGGAGACAGTGACCAAGAACAGGAGGGATAGTGGAGACAGTAAGGAAGAAAAGAAGGGATGGTGGAGACAGTGACCAAGAACAGGAAGGGATGGTGGAGACAGTGACCAAGAAAAGAAGGGATGGTGGAGACAGTGACCAAGAACAGGAGGGATGGTGGAGACAGTGACCAAGAACAGGAGGGATGGTGGAGACAGTGACCAACAACAGGAGGGATGGTGGAGACAGTGACCAAGAACAGGAAGGGTGGTGGAGACAGTAAGGAAGAAAAGAAGGGTGGTGGAGACAGTGAGCAAGAACAGGAAGGGTGGTGGAGACAGTAAGGAAGAAAAGAAGGGATGGTGGAGACAGTGAGCAAGAACAGGAAGGGTGGTGGAGACAGTGAGCAAGAACAGGAGGGATAGTGGAGACAGTAAGGAAGAAAAGAAGGGATGGTGGAGACAGTGAGCAAGAACAGGATGGGTGGTGGAGACAGTGAGGAAGAACAGGATGGGAGGAGGGGACAGCAGACAGGAGCAGGTGGGGTGGCGGAGATAGTGGGCAAGAGCAGGAGGGGTGGGCAGCGGACAAGAGCCAGAGGGATGGTTGAAACGGTATTTAACAGCATGAGGGGGTGGTTGATAGTGGACAAGGGCAGGAGGGGTGGTGGGAGCAGTAGACAAAAGCAGGTGATGTAGACAGTGGCCAAGAGCAGGAGGGGTGGTGGTCTGTGGACAAGAGCAGGAGGGATGGGTTCAGTGGATAAGAGGATGGGTGGGGGTCTGTGGACAAAACAGGAGGAGAGGGGATCGGTGGACAGGAGTGGTGGGGGTCTGAGTTAGTTAGTTATTAGGGCTCTAGGGCGCATCGACTACATTGGTCATGCAGCGCCCAAGGTGGAGGTATGAGAAAAGTAGCAGGAGTGGTGAGGGTTGGTGGGCAGGAGCAGGAGTGGTCGTGGTCGGTGGGCAGGAGCAGGAGTGGCGGGGGTCGGCGGACAGGAACAGGAGTGGTGTGGATCGGGACAGGAGCAGGAGTGGTGGGGATCGGTGGACCGGAGCTGGAGTGTTCGTAGTCGGTGGACAGGAGCAGGAGTGGTCGTAGTCGGTGGACAGGAGCAGGAGTGGTGAGGGTTGGTTGGCAGGAGCAGGAGTGGTCGTGGTCGGTGGACAGGAGCAGGAGTGGTGAGGGTTGGTGGGCAGGAGCAGGAGTAGTGGGGACCGGTGAACAGGAGCAGGAGCAGCGGGGGTTCGATGGACAGGAGCAGGAGGGGAGGGCGGTTGGTGGACAGGAGCAGGAGTGGTGGGGGTCGGTGGACAGGAGCAGGAGTGGTGGGGGTCGGTGGACAGGAGCAGGATGGGAGGGGATCAGTGGACAGGAGTGGTGAGGGTCGGTGGACAGGAGCAGGAGGGGAGGGCGGTTGGTGGACAGGAGCAGGAGTGGTCGTGGTCGGTGGACAGGAGCAGGAGTGGTGGGGATCGGTGGATAGGAGCAGGAGTGGTGGGGATCGGTGGATAGGAGCAGGAGTAGTGGGGGTTCGATGCACAGGAGCAGGAGGGGAGGGCGGTCGGTGGACAGGAGCTGGAATGGTCGTGGTCGGTGGACAGGAGCAGGAGGGGAGGGCGGTCGGTGGACAGGAGCTGGAATGGTCGTGGTCGGTGGACAGGAGCAGGAGGGGAGGGCGGTCGGTGGACAGGAGCTGGAATGGTCGTGGTCGGTGGACAGGAGCAGGAGGGGAGGGGGTTCGATGGACAGGAGCAGGAGGGGAGGGCGGTCGGTGGACAGGAGCGGTCGGTGACTGCCGGCGAGCGCGGTACATTCAGACAGTGACCGCCCCGAAATGACGGTCGTTGTGCGGCAGCGCTGTGGACCGGTGCGAACGGTATGACAAGGGGAGAACTGAGCACCTGCGCACCCTGAACAGTCGCATGTGGGTTTTCCGCCAAGGCACCCCACCAGTTATTGGTAGCGTATCAGCGCTAACGCGTCCCACTTGTTCGCAGAAGCCGCAGGCACGTGGGGGCATGGCTGTCGGGTTGAGTCAGCCAGTTCACGGAGCTACGAAGAGACTGGTCATCTTCGAGATTAATCGTGTCCCGAGGGATGCGAAATAGCGTTGTGAAATCAAACGCGAGTCCGAATACGAAAATAAACTGAAGATATTTCAAGCTCTATGGAGGCACGGGAGCATGAGGTTTATAGGAATCGGAGCGATAACAGGACGGCTGGGTCAAAATAAATATCACCCGACGAAAATGCGGCCCAGTGAGGCGCCACTGCCGCGCGGTCATGTAGACGCGTAACAGCACCATCGCACCAGCAGGCAACCTGCCTGGTTAGTGACCCATGCAGTGTACCAATATAAATTGGACATTTTGGATACCACTCAGCACCACAAAGGCCATCAGGAGCTTCACGAAACCAGCCTCACAGACGTGGCTGCAGGCGTGAAGAACGTTGGTTCTTCGAAGACGTGTTCT
Source organism: Imbricaverruca yamaguchii (assembly GCA_034440575.1). Classification (NCBI taxonomy): domain Eukaryota; kingdom Metazoa; phylum Arthropoda; class Thecostraca; family Neoverrucidae; genus Imbricaverruca; species Imbricaverruca yamaguchii. The sequence goes on from JAOTOL010001228.1 coordinate 49,332, forward strand.
TCTAAGACTTCAGTTTCGCTAAGCCATATAATATCGTAACCCTCTCACGCCGATTGGTCGCGCTGTCCATGACTCACGGTCTGTGGTCCATGGACCGTAATCTGTGGTCCCCATACTGACCAGGCTATGGTGGTGGCGGTCGGTGGTTCTACGGCACCTCAGCCGTTGAGTCATGTCGCGTCGCCAATCTCTCACGCCGATTGGTTGCGGGCGAAGCGTAGCGACAGGCGAGGCTCTACTCCACACTCTTTCAGTTGTCAGCCGGGCAGCTTACCCCTGGACTATTCTTCCCCCGGCCAGGCTATGTAGGCTGCGGCAGCTCACCTGCTCAGTGTGGCCGTTGCTCCGCAGCGCGTTGTGGATGTGGTCGAGGGTCTGCGGACTGAGATGGTGGCCGGTGCCGTTGTGCGGAAGCGAGTGCAGCTCCAGCTGCAGACCGTTGGCCAACACGGTCGGACTGGCAACGACTGGAATTGACGTCGCGTTAGAGTTGCATCGCTGCCGGGTTGGACCGCACGCTCACGTCACCTCAGCCGGCCCCATGGCCACCGAACCGGCCACGTGCCACTCGGGCATCTGCCGACTACAGCTCAGGCATCGACCCACCTAAACCTTTCGTCACCATGATAGCGTCGGAACGTCCTGCACTCGTGTGCCAGGTCAGCATACCATCGGTCCGGGCTCCGATACACACACAGCCGTTGCACACACAACTGAGCCGGCCACCACGTCAATCACGCGGCCGCCGTGGCCAGTCGGTTCGAGCACGTCTGTCGCGACTGGAACAGGGCCAACTTCGTCATTAACAGGAGCGCGCCAAATGGTCAGCGGGTCGGCACAGGACTGTGCGGCCGCACGCTACATACAAACTGATGCACGCCGAGGACGGCATTTGCCTTCTTGTCCCCCTGGCTGCCCAGAATCTGCGCACACTTAGTAGTACGCTTCGGCCGGAAGCGACCACCGCAATCGCTCGATTCGAATGATGACGTCAATACGACCAGAAGTACTCCGGATCGGCGAGCATCGGCAAAACATCAGCCCCCGATGCGCGGCCCGAGCCATGAGGCCGTCACGCTTATCACCCGCCCAAGGTAGACACACCAACCGCCGCACGTGTCGGCCAGTAACGGTAAACCCAGCAACGCAGTCGGGTCGGGCGCGTCGATAAACACTGGCGTCGCTCGTACATGTCGCATGACATTCCAACGGGCCGCCGGCTGATTCAGCCGCCGGGCCCCACGGCCCGAGCAAACACAGGTCGCCGGCTGATGCAGCTGCCGGGTCCCACGGCCCGAGCATACACAGGTCGCCGGCTGATGCAGCCGCCGGGCTCCACGGCCCGAGCAAACACAGGTCCCCAGCAAATGCATAGCCGTGTTCGGCATCTTTGGCACCACGCAATACACGGCCGAAGGCTGGCACGAATATCTAAACAACGAACGCAGTCCATCCCCGCCCAGCAAAATCCCTCTTCACTCTAGTCCTCGGGCCGCAAGTTGAGCTAATCGCGTAACTGTAGTTATACATTTTTTAAAATAAAAAGCGAATGCTGAGATACGTTCAGTTTCTTTTGCTCCTGTGCGCTTCAAACTTTATGATAATTAATATTTTACAGACTAAAATTGAACGAGATCAAATACTTTCACCAAAGCAGCTGAAATTGCACCATGAAGGCCATTGTTTTGCAAACAGTCATAAAAATACGCTTGAGCTTCTTCTAAAATAAAGTCGTCTAATTTTGACATTGGGGTGACACGGAAGTACTGTACCTACTATACATATCATGAAGTACTTGGCTGTGCCATTTATTTCTTTTCGCTATGTTGATTAATTTGGCTAACTTATTGCTCCATTCGTCAAAGCATCGTTAAATACAAACAAGAACCACGTTGAGTACTAGAATGGTGGTACCCGGTTACTTACGACGGCTTGGATTTCCTCATCTACCCACTGACAATTGTGCCACAATTAAATTTACGTCATTCTGAGATATGATGAAATACACATGCGCGGTCAGAGATAGCAAAAACAATTGGGTTGGTTAAGCGGCGTTTGCGGCGTTACCGTCAATTCTTGCTGACAGTAAGGAGGCTGCTGATTGGCTTAGTGATTTGGACCTGGCCAATGAGATGACACCAGTGTTGCCAGATCGCTGACACGGCCGCAGCTGCAGGGTCGGCAGGTGTCATGGCCGCGCCCGTCGTTGTGTGAACGTTGAGCACAACACTGGCATGGACTGGCATATCATGGACAAGTGAGAGAAACAAGCAGTTCAAATGCCTTCAAAAGCGAAAATGTGCTATCGGATCTCGCATCACCTGCAATGTGTTGTCCCAACGGCAAGTAAAAAGAATCTGAACTAATTGCACCACTATGTCTCGTTTAGTTCGTGTGTGCTGAACACAAGGCGCTGACGGCCTGCCTGTGAAGTACGCACACAATTTTGCAATCTTTTCGCCCTGGATGTGAAAATGGCTCCTCTTCCTTTCATACCTGCTGATCCATTAAGCATCTTTCTTACTATTTTACTTACTTACTTTTTCATGTACTTTTTACCGCTAGATTAACGACAGCAGCAGCAGCAAAAGGAAGAAAGCCATTGCACCTAAATGAATCGGCACTCCAAATAAAAATAGAGTGGAGTACAAAACTCCCCATACAACGATTCACTTTCAGCAAACATTACCCATGTGTCGGCCACACCTAGTGTGATGTATGTGAGTGCACGTGTGCGTGTGGATGTACGTATACACGTGCATACGTGTAGGAGTACGGATGCGTGCATGTACACGCATATATACACACACAATATATATATATATATATATATATATATATATATATATATATATATATATATATATATATATATATATATATATGCACGTAGAGTGAAAGCCACCTATGATCTAGCATTGCTATACTTGTTGGTGGTCTTTTCTTCAAGCTACCTTGCTTTGATCACAGCCTAATAAAGTATTTGTGCCTAAGCTTACCGATGTTCTCATGTGCACCATTATAATACTATATTTATATACACACCTATATACTATGTTTTTACATTTTACTGCACATACACTTACTAGGAGACATTACGGCACACCGCCCCACAAGCCCAGAACACGAGCTGACCAATTTAAATAGCTGTGGAGATGTGTCGTGCATGTGAAGACCTTCATACATGTACAGCCGTCGCCGGTCGGTGTACGTCCCGAGTATCCTGTGTTGCCAGTCGGTGGTGATGGTGGTAAGTCATGCCATGCTTGTCTGCTTTACGTGTGGGCGCTAGATAACCACTAGCAGTTCAGGCGCCCTTAAGCCCAAACAAATAATACAGTCTGCTTCACGTGATGGCTCGGAGCGCAGGCGCGGGAGTGGATTGCCAGTGGTCAGGACTGTGTCGCAGTGGTGGATGGTAGGTGGTGGATGGTACCGTCGTAGTGGTAGATGGTACTATCGTAGTGGTAGATGGTGGGAAGTGGTGAAGAAGGCAGTGGTCGCAGATGCACCGATGTGGCGCATCGGATGAGGTCTGGAGCGATTGCGGGGGGGACAAGTGAGTTGATACATGTCGTTAATACAGGGCAGCTTGCTAGGGCGTCGGGGAGGCTACTACGCCATCAATGACAATAACACGACAGCCGACTGACGATACAGGAATACTCGAGACGTACACCGGCTGGCGACGACTGTGCAATACGCGAAGGTCCGCACATACACGACACATCTCCACAGCTACACCGACGGGTCAGATCGTGTACAATTCTGGACACCAGAAGTGGTATGTCGTGATGACGGCCTAGACGAGTGAACGTGTAGGAAAATGTAGAAGGTGCAATATCTAGGTTTGCATTATAATGTAAACCGTAGATACCCATTCAGGGATCAATAAAACCTTCTGGTTGCTTGGCATCCATAATTTACAATGCCCAGGAAATTATTAGAATTTTCCTAATTTGGAAGTTGAATGATGTTTGAAAATGAACTGCTCTGTGAGAAAGTGTTCCAAACTCATTAGAAAGTGGAAATTGGGCTTCTGATATCACAGGTTTATGGAAAAATATCATGTCCGTATTCGATTACCTGATGATTTTCCTCTCCACATCTATAATTACTAAGTACACACTTAATTCTGTCCCCATTCTGTGTCTTGCCTAGGGGCAGTATTGCCCCATGGCTGACATGACCAAGTTTTGCAATCATTATTTCAATGAACATTGTCACTTTTTTGTCTAACTGAGAAGTTTTAAGGCTAGGAAGTTTGAAACGTTACCAGGATACATTGCGAATACAAAGACAGTAACGCAATGACGTAGATGAGCAACTGCGTCGAAATGTCGCAACTATCCGACAATAATGGAGATTAAACATATAAACTAGAGAAAAAAACTATCAAGAAATAGTTCATAGCTGAGTCAACACTGACATACTATATATATATATATATATATAAAATACATTTACATATTCATATAATATACATGTCGGCTAAGTCGGCCATACGGTGACGATTTGTCGGTAGTTTGCCGGTAGCCAGCCGGTGACTGGCGCGCGGCTGTGGGTGAGGCGCGGCTGTGGGTCAGCCGCGACGCGTCACTCACAGCAGTCGTAGTCGGCGGTGCCGTTGCCGTTGCACTGTCCGCCCGGCGAGCCGGGACTGTTGACGGCGAACGGCGAGCCGGTCGGGTTGAAGTTGGCCACCGGGCCGCTGACGTCGGCGTAGCTGACGTTGAGGCAGCTGCCCGACTGCGGGTCTTCGGACACCTTCTGCAGGATCATCATGCACGCCGACTGACTGACGTCCCGTTCGCCTGCCACGAGTCACGCCGAGTCACGCGGGTCGGTGAGAGAGCTACGACAGGCCGAGAGAGACCGCAGAGAGTCAGACGAGGCGGCAGGCTCAGGCGGTGGCCATGAGCCACAGAGAGCACACCCATGAGGTGTTGACGGTCGTCTACACTTCACCTCGGAGCTATGCCTCTGTACCTCTGCTACCTATATCAGTATCCGGGACATACGACACCTGTGAAGTACACACATCACCCACCAGGTACAAACGGTATCCGGGAGGTACAGACGGTGGCCACGAGATGCAGACAGTGGCTGGGAGGGAAAGACAAGTGTCGGGAAGTGCAGAATCCGATCGGGAAGTACACAGGACCCTGGGGGCTGGAGGTACTAAAATACCCACCAAATACAGACAGCACCGAGCAAACGGTACCGTCAGACGGTACCGTCAGGTGCAAACGGTACCAAACAGATACAGCCAGTATCCGGCAGGTCTATACGGCCGAATGGTTATCGGCCGCTGCGGCGTTGTCCAGTCAGACATGACCGACGAGCCAGACTCCCACGACGTCCGTCACGGCGTTGTCCGGTCAGACACGACCGACGAGCCAGCCGCTCCCACCACGTCCGTCACGGATGGTCACGCGCAGTCGGACGGCGTGACAGCGCTCGTCACGCCGCTCCCGGTCGGTATCCGACCAACACGCGCGCGCTCGGCCACAGACACATCCGTACCTCGTGTGTGGCACGTGGGCGCACAAGTCCAATTTACGGCGGACTGCCCAGGACTGGGAGAAGTAGACAGAATACAGGCTAGGCAGCATCGTCTTCTGGCTACAGCTCGAACAGAGGTAACGTCCCAGCGCGGTCGTCGCCGACACATTCATGACATTAACACTGACGGCCATTTGCGGGGATTCCTCGCACATTGACAGGCGCAGAGGCACCGGTCATATTCACAGCTCAGTGGATAAAAGCAGCGTTGAGTTAGTTAGTTGTTAGGGCTTTAGGGCGCATCGACTAAAAGCAGTGTTGATATAATTCGTTAGATATGAGGATATATTTACGTCACTCGGTGCATTTTACCTAGTAATGATTGCTAACGAATCACTGCAAACAATAGGAAGACCAGGAAAACGGTGCCCATAGTAGGCTGATAGCCTGTGTTTTGACACGATGTTGTGTCGTTGCACGGCATATCATTGCATGTCATCACGGCCATTCATGTGCACTCACGGCATTGCGATCGTGAACATCCCAAACACAATTTCTATAACGGCTTCATCCATGGAACAAACAACATTGATTTAAGAGTACTCAAAACCCACAACAAAACGAGTGCATAAGTGCAGCAGAGCGCGTGTTTTTAACTGCCTGCACTGGCCACTCATGTCATATTACGCTCAAGGAAATGCGTTGCCGGATACTGATGCATGATAGCGAAAGCCAAGGCCACTCTTCCAATTCCCACCCGGTTGCATTCCTGAAACATCAAATCCTAAATCAAACTAGCATAACGAGGTTACGGGGCCGTGCGCCATTCGTGTGGTTGCCGTCCAGTCAGCTGTCAATACCCACGCATTCGATACACCGCGCCGTGCCCGGCGGGCGGCCGCTATCGATGATTGATCATACGATTAAAACCGTCCAGCCCCGCCAGGTGAGCGGGTCAGTGACCTCGGCAGTCGGCGGTCGGAGGTCGGTCGGCCGACGCCGGTGTCCTGGTGAACTCAGCAGCCGAACCACGGCCGTGACACTGCACAGCCTGAATTATCACGGTCGGGGCACTGCACAGCCGTGAAGTATCACGGCCGGGACACTGCACAGCCGTGAAGTATCACAGCCGTGATACTTCACGGCTCACAGCACTTCACGGGTCCGGGCACTTCGGGGCACGCGTCCGCCCCGTGACGCCGGCAGACCCCGTGACCCCGACCGCCCCGTAATCCCAGCACGACCCCGTAACGCCGCTCGACCCCGTGGCCCCGACCGCCCCGTAACACCGGCCGACCCCGTGACTCCGACCGCCCCGTGACTCCGTGACCCCAGCCGACCCCGTAACGCCGACCGACCCCGTGACCCCAGCCGCCCCGTGACCCCTGCCGACCCCGTGAGGCGGCCGTCCGGCCCAGGGCGCGGATGGACGGTGCCTGCAGCTGTGGCTCTCGTCGCCACTTAATAGGATCTGCCGGCGACGGCCACCGACGAATGCCAACCGCCCACGCTTCGAACGGCAACATCTGTAGCACCGTGCCAAACCCGGGAGCGCGTGATCATTATCCCAGTCGATAGTTCCCGCACAAATAGGGACACGTGTAAAATGTTCAAATAAGTCCATTTCATTGTACATCATCACATAACTTGGGATAGCTATAGATCCAGATGTCACAGCAGTCGCTGCCAAGTAAGTGATTGATCCGTGATGAATACCACATAGGCAGGGGCGTACGACTTGACATGCACCCCGCGTCGGTAGGGTGCACGCCATGCTACTGGGAGACGGCTGTTGATTTCTTTTAGTTTCCAAAAAGGACTAAGACCAGACTTCATTCACCCAAATGGCGATTCAATAAGCTGTCCCGAAAATGATAGGTGTTTTAAACTAGCTATTTGCGGGCGCTGTATGACCGAAGCAGTCGAAGCGCCCCTAAGCCCAAATAACTAACTAAACTAGCTATTTGCAGCCAAGGAGAATCGTTGCAGAATTGCTACTTCATTTCAGGGACAGCACTGTCACTGTTTCAAATTCAGTCACACACACACAGCAATATTCAAAGTAAGCATTCCTATGAATATCATGTAAGAAGTCGATACCACAATACGTCCGGAGCGAAAATATGCTAGTGATAAATTATTCGCGAAATGGGGTGGAACATAGCACTTACTGAACACGGAATAGATGTCCTTCGGGCTTTAGGACGCATCGACCATGTTGATCACACAGCTTGACGTCCTTCCCGAAGGAGTATCGACATCGTGCTTCTTGGTGCGTGTTCGTGAAGTACTCGCGCCTCATTTCGAACTGTATCCCGTTTACAAGAGCATGCTTATGCTCACCATAACGGATCCTGGATCGTGGCGACGAACATCCCGTATTGCAATTCCAGGTAAAGGGTTTATCTACGATGTGCTATGCTATATAGTACTAGTTTATAGCACAGGTGTTTGTATAGTTTTCGTTGATACCGGTGACCCTCAAATTAGAAAAACACAAAACGCGCAAAGGGGAGCAGTGATACATACTCAATTTTCTCAAAACCGGGTTTACAGAACATAACTTATAAAATAGCACTATTCCCATGGTGATATTGACATCCAATTGTAATCGTTTCGATATCTCACATCTAACGATTAATCATCATATTTACACCGATCAGCTATCACCTGGAATTCCTAGCTAATCCCTAGCTAGCCATCCCAAGGCCCATCACACCACCGACGGTTGTTGCCGCCGATGTGGAGGATCAGTCATCGCGCCGCCACTGCACCACCGGGCGGTCAGCACACGGTGGTGCTCGCCGGCTCGCCGGCACACCGCAGACCGGTATGTTGGGCGTGGCCGCGTGCGGCGAGGCAACGGCCGACGGCCACCGTCGCAGCACGACGTGACACACATTCGAGCCCGTCCGCCCCGAGCTTACGGGTAGAGATTCGGCGGACGGGTCACGAGGAGCTCCACTCCTCCCTCCACACCGCGTGGTCAGACGGGTCACGAGGAGCTCCACTCCTCCCTCCACACCGCGTGGTCAGACGGGTCACGAGGAGCTCCACTCCTCCCTCCACACCGCGTGGTCAGACGGGTCACGAGGAGCTCCACTCCTCCCTCCACACCGCGTGGTCAGACGGGTCACGAGGAGCTCCACTCCTCCCTCCACACCGCGTGGTCAGACGAGTTACGCGGAGCTCCACTCCTTCCACACCGCGTGGTCAGAGGGGCCATGCGGAGCTCCACTCCTCCCTCCACACCGCGTGGTCAGACGGGTCACGAGGAGCTCCACTCCTCCCTCCACACCGCGTGGTCAGACGGGTCACGAGGAGCTCCACTCCTCCCCTCCACACCGCGTGGTCAGACGGAGCCTCTTCCACCGCGTGGTCAGACGAGTTACGCGGAGCTCCACTCCTTCCACACCGCGTGGTCAGAGGGGCCATGCGGAGCTCCACTCCTCCCTCCACACCGCGTGGTCAGACGGGTCACGAGGAGCTCCACTCCTCCCTCCACACCGCGTGGTCAGACGGGCCACGCGGAGCTCCACTCCTTCCACACCGCGTGGTCAGAGGGGCCATGCGGAGCTCCACTCCTCCCTCCACACCGCGTGGTCAGACGGGTCACGAGGAGCTCCACTCCTCCCTCCACACCGCGTGGTCAGACGAGTTACGCGGAGCTCCACTCCACCCTCCACACCGCGTGGTCAGACGGGCCACGCGGAGCTCCACCCTCCCTCCACACCGCGTGGTCAGACGAGTTACGCGGAGCTCCACTCCCCTCCACACCGCGTGGTCAGACGGGCCACGAGGAGCTCCACTCCTCCCTCCACACCGCGTGGTCAGACGAGTTACGCGGAGCTCCACCTCCACCCTCCACACCGCGTGGTCAGACGGGTCACGCGGAGCTCCACTCCTCCCTCCACACCGCGTGGTCAGACGGGTCACGCGGAGCTCCACTCCTCCCTCCACACCGCGTGGTCAGACGGGTCACGAGGAGCTCCACTCCTCCCTCCACACCGCGTGGTCAGACGGGTCACGAGGAGCTCCACTCCTCCCTCCACACCGCGTGGTCAGACGGGTCACGAGGAGCTCCACTCCTCCCTCCACACCGCGTGGTCAGACGGGCCACGAGGAGCTCCACTCCTCCCTCCACACCGCGTGGTCAGACGACGAGCCCACCCCCCTCCACACCGCGCGGTCAGACGGTAGCGGAGCTCCACTCCTCCCTCCACACCGCGTGGTCAGACGGGTCACGAGGAGCTCCACTCCTCTCCACACCGCGTGGTCAGACGAGTCACGGGGCTCCACTCCTCCCTCCACACCGCGTGGTCAGACGGGTCACGCGGAGCTCCACTCCTCCCTCCACACCGCGTGGTCAGACGGGTCACGAGGAGCTCCACTCCTCCATCCACACCGCGTGGTCAGACGAGTTACGCGGAGCTCCACTCCTCCCTCCACTCTCGCCACGCGGAGTGGCCAAACGGGTTCCTAGATGGGCACCACCGATCTCAAGGGGATGGGTATACAGGGGAGTGGTACAATTAATTATTTCTGGAGGGACTCCCCTGAGAAAATATTGATGGTGATTGATACAGGGGGAGAGGTATGCAGGAGGAGGGGTACACTGTAGTGTTCCTAGAGGGGAGTATACGGCTGGTAAAAATAAAGTGGATGCCGTGAACTGAAGCGTTGCTGGAGTGGCGCCTTTTCCAGTTAGGGGGCCGTTCTACGGGACACCCAAGCTTTCTGTTAACCCTCCCTGTCTTGAACCAGCCTATGACCGCTTTCAAGATTTCAGTGTTTTTTATCATGGACTCCGTAGACGATATTTATGTTGTACCTGTAGACGATATTTATGTAGTAAGTGCGGTGTGCTACCTGAGTCGCCGATAAGACAACATGCCACGACTGGGAGCCGGCTTTGCCCTTCTTGACACTGCCAATTACCAGATTTCAACTTGCCAGAATCAATTTTTTTTAACGACTCGACATTTACGTCGCATCCTCCCTGACCCAATGCCAGTCGTAAGAATACTGTGGGCAAAAGCGGATGTATTTGATCCCGATTTATCTCAGCTTTCAGGTACGCTAGTCATACAACGATTTGCAATGAAAAGAAAATAACGTTGCCTTGCATATCAGGAACCACAAAACGTTGTTCCCCATCACCTTAAGGGAATTCTGGGTGCATGTCTATGGGAAACCATGATGCAAAAGAAAGAAACGAGATGGCAGCGAGATGGACAGCCTGTCTGGTTTTGTTATAAGATTCATACAGAGATTCTTAAGGCTTTAATAGGATGTTTCGGGCATGGCTTAGCATTATACCGCCTTTTTCACTAATATGATCCGAAGCAGATCGCATGGAGTGTGAGATCAGTCTCTCGCAAGCCAAGCTTGTTGGATGGACCCACACCAAACCTTCCGTCCGAGCCATGCCCGATCGAAGGGCGACTACGTCCAATGCACAAAGTGTTGCCATATCCAGACACGTCCGCCCGGTGACCATACGAGGTCAGATGTCAGGTGACCTCAGTCAGACAATATACACCAAGTTGTCTGGTGGAATTCCAATCGGCCACCCGTGAGATCGACTGGCTATTCCAGCAGCTCATATTTCCATTGAAAGTGCTGATTTATTTAACTCTAAAATTGGGTGAAGACAGGAATGACAAAATAAGGTACTACCTTCAGCGCCGAATACGATCCTACAAAAGCTTCTCACCCATTGGAAAAATGCCAATGAGCACCATTTTGATTGTGGACAAATTTTTCCAGAATTTTTTTTCTCCAAATATTCTCAGGATATTAAGCCTGGCAATTCGCAAACTATTGATACTGGATAGGTATTTCGACAAAAGCTGCCTTGATCTTGAATTAGGTATAAAGTCAATATATTAGATAGATTAACTTTGATTAGGACCTGCAGCACTCAATATCACACTCGATCATCATTCCCACCACCGCAAGAAAGGGCCCCAGAACCCATAGTGAATGAATCATGCTCACCACACACGAGACATCGTTAATTGGTAATTCGGGCTTTAGGGCGCATAGACTACATTGGTCATGTAGCGCCCAATACGCGGGACATCAATACGCAAGGCTCACATCCACATACTCCGCACGTCTTCGGTGTAAAACAACACCCCGTTGTCGTCTCGGTACAAGTACACCGCCCGAGAACCGCAACGTCGGCCGCTTCTAGACCGGCGGTCGGCCAGTACGGACACCCACACAGCTCGGAGCATACTCCTCCGCATGCATAGTACACGGCGTGCATGGTTCAATGGCAGACACCATCCGACATCAGACTGCCGGAGGTCCCCATGTGATGAAACTGAGGATGATCGTCATGGAGGCCGTGATGAGATCATCACGGTTATGCCCTTAAATCGGTACGTTGTGCATTTTTTTTCCCACAGAGCCGCATGTCTTTACGCTACCTACATCGTATCAATCACCACTATTGCCACATACACAAATACAAATGTCGCGCATGACAACCCGACACCGAAGACAGGTGTAGTGCAGCGGCTCTTGGTTGGTTGGTTATTTGAGTTTTAGGACGCATCGACCAGGTTTGGTCATTTAGCGTCGATTCAGCGGCTTGTATGCCTTCGGGTGGCACGGCAATGCGCCTAGTAGTCCGTGTTAATAACCAGAGTCCTCCAGGCCACTTATCGGTACACTCGTGACGTCAATACGAACTGGCTCCCGTGCTCACTGAGACTTGATGTATACTGCCCGGAAGGCGATCCCACTGGTGACAATTCAAGGGACTGCAGCAGGTAGCATCTGGACCTGACTGTTGCCCGATATAGATAAAGGGAAGGGAACGAACCGAGGGTGGGGTTGATCACACACCAACCCAAACTTCAACCCATCGCAGATAGTTGTCGAAATGAGCACATGCCGCAGCGGGATAGGACGATAACTCTGTTGTAAGCAGTGTCCCGCAGTCTCAGGCCATTCATCTTACAATGATATGTGCATGAACATACAGGCGCCGAGATATGTCGTACCGCCAGCGTACGAGTCGTACTTACCGATAACCGTTATACACCTCTCAGCCAGGGTTTGGTCCTTCGCCTTCTGAGATATCTGGACGTAGGCACCAGTCTCCTCCTTTATCTGCTTGATATAGTTTCCGCCTTTTCCAATGACCATACCGGCTGTACTGTTGGGTACCAGTATTTTTACCTAAAAAGCGCACATACCAAATGAAACACTGGCGATGGGAACAAAAACATCACGAAAAATCATCTCGGATAGCTTAGGGTAGCCGGGACAGTTCACTACTGTATATTGCATCATGCTCGAGCATGTTTGTCCATTCATGGCCGATTAAAGTTGACCAGGGGCCTCGCTGTGACTGCATGCAACTCGAGCAACCAAGTGGCCAGGGTACGGTACAAGTGGTGGGTGAGAGCCAGCCCACTCCAGATGAGCCATGCGGGGGAGGGGTAGGCTCGGTATTGACGCGCCTCAATACTACTCGTCGCCGTTCCAACTGCCATTGTCTGCGTTGGAAGCAGGCCTGCACATCCAAGCCAGGTCTGGATATTCCATTTCGGAAAATTCAGGCAACAAACTATGCTTCAGGTGCAGTGTCGGATGCTATTTTCTGCAAGCCGAAGGGCATCGGGCGAATACATGAAAATCCACAATGACGTGGAAGAAAACCAACAAAGCGGACACGCAATGCCTTTGAAATGTCGGCATGTATAAATCAGTGCAAGCAACGGTGTAATTCAAGTAATAGTTCGCTATTACTTGAATAAGCTTGATATTACTTGATAAGCTGGTGCTCCTTATCCTACCTTACTGCAACTGAGAGCATCACAATTCATGGAAGCCGATTCTGTAAGTACTAACTTCATTTATAGAAAGTACGCTTCCATTAGGTGTACTCTAACATTCGTGAAATAGGTCGCTATCAGCTCCATTCAAACAACTGGCGCAGCGGTTGTCGGGACAATTTGTCAAATTACGAAATTTGAGTGGAAAACAACACATGGCAAGACAATTGGTCACATCTAAGTCAGATATTTTGTTTTTGTTCAAGTCTTCCATAGGTCCATATCGAAACTGGCGCCTTCTCACAAAATGTAGCTCGCATGACTGACTCAATTTCTGATTATAGGTTTTGGAGTGATACTGGGTTATACAGAGGTCTATAGCCATGTCACAGAGTTAGTTGGTTATTGGCTATACGACACATCGACCATTCAGTATGCAGCGTCGCCAATCTCTAACGCCGTTTGGTCGCGGGAGAAGAGTAGCGACAGGTGAGACTCGAACCCACAATCTTCCGATCGTGAGATGAGCAACTTACACCTAGACTACTCGAACCCACAACCTTTCGATTGTGAGACGGCAACTTACCCCTAGACTACTCGTCCCATGTCATATCACAGAGTTACATTAAGATGCATTATGTACCATCAGACACATTAGGTACATCTTTAACAGAAAAATTGACAGATATTTATTGATATCTAGAGTTGAAATGAGTTAATTTGGACATACTGCACCGGGATGGTTTTCATCTCACACTAAAGGTGATGACGTCACACTAGCTCTTCACCGGACGAGCAACCAAGTACGGTGAAATGTTCTGCGCGAGTCACATTTGATGACCTTCATTTAAGCTTTCAGCATTAACAGCTGTCCAGCACGCTAAGTCACGTCACGCGTTGGCTGTCATTGTGAAGGAACTGTGCTGCTGTACACAGATGGATTACAATCAGTACTCAAAAAGACAACCAACATAAAAAGCAGCACAATCATAGAAATGTGATGTTGCAAACAGGCTGATCCCCATTAGTGTTCACCAAAAACCGCCAATATAAAAACCGAACATCCTCCTTAGTTGGACCAGCTCAGCGTGATTAAATGTGCAGATATTCAACATATGGAACAACTATAAACACCACACCTGCTCATTTAGCATCGATCATTCAGCCATGTGGTCGTCAAATCATGCTTCACAACATAAGTGGGTGCATAGACTATCCTGGGCAGGGTTAAAATATTGGTTTTTCATTAGATATGAGATGTCGAAATGAGCATAGCAGGATGTCGAAATTTGACATGTAATTAGTGTAATTTAAAATGTTTTTGATGTCTTTCAGACACAAATTTGAGTTGATGGTGTAGGTGATTATGACTGGACCTTTATCATTTGTTTTAAGATTCATAATTTAAGAAAAGATGCAAATCGGGATAATGAGAAAAATAACTATGATGAACTGGTATTGTATTCCATATCACATAGGTGATCCCTTTACCCGAAATTGCATTGCAAAATGTTCGTGTAATACCATTCCATATTGAGGACATGCACATGCTATTTATAAACAAGATACTGTTACAAAGGAGACATAAATACTTCATATCAATGAGCAGGATGCTGATACTTCTTGGAGAAGGATGTCGATTGAGTGTTCAGAAAGTGGTATATTCAGAAAGTGGAATAATTTATCACTGAGCAACTTTGATAAGCCTGCATATTGTATTCAGTGCAGGGCCTCATTGCTTGCTGAATAAGGACTTAAGGAGTGCTGGATGATACCGGGTTTCAGGATACTGGGTAGACTATCTGAAAGAGAAGAGGCTCTGTGATACGGTTTCAGAAAATTTCCTGATCAGAGATCATTGGTGCACCCCAACTATGGCATATTTGAATTGTTAAAGGGCATCAGGATGTCTTTAGTTGAGTTCATGTTGGTTTCATAATCAGCAGCTGGTAAGCAAGGATTTCACAAAAGCCACAGAAAGGGAGATCTATTGAACTTTCATTAGGTGGTATTTTCCACCTATTTTCTTGAAAAATTTCACACTGATCCTGGGTACACCTCAATGACATTTGTGAATAAGGCATCTTACTTTTGAACGTTATCCCAGATATTATCTGACAAAATGAATGCAAAGGAACATGTCCTGTGCAGTGGAACTACTAAGTCGAACAAACATTGAGTGAAATCTGCGAAACCACCAAAGCATTCTTAAGCAGCTCCACGCGAGTGATATGCTTGAAAGGAGATGAATACAATTAAATGTACAACATAAATATACGAGCACCAATTTTGTAAGTCACAATATGGCCAGCAATACCTTTTTAATCAACAGTGGGGGAGGGGGCTTTAGGGTGTTTCGACCGGCTTTGATCATTCGCGTTAATCAAGAGTGTTGGTATCCATCTGCGCTAATGCGAACGAAACGGCAGGAATATTGAATGCCATTGAAGTGCATGTTCTTGCTCTATATGTTCATAAAAAGCGCTGCAATCGCTTTGATACGGACAAAGAACGGCGTGCAGCACATCCTCACCTGCTTGTCCCGCTCCGCCATCATTTTATTGTCGAAATCGATGGCCGGCTTGCCGTTGGGATCGGGTTTCTCGCGGATCTTCTCCTGAATGAATTGCAGCACCTGCAGGACCGCCTCCGGAGAGCCCGTGATGAGGCAGACCCGCTCCGTTGTTCCTGTGGGCGCCAGCCAGTGACCGATTCGGCAGACGTACGGAACAGACATTGGGGCGTAGCCGTTCTCGGGACACGGCACGAACGTGGTCGTGCTTCACATCCACCGACGTAGTCATTCCACAGCAGTATGTCGACCAACGTATTCATCCGCCAGTGGTACGACGGTACGGACGCAGTTCAGCGATAAAGGCACGACGCGGACTTGGCAGCGTTGGAAATACCTGGGTGTCTGTTGGACGCCGTCTCCTGATTGGGCGAGTGGGCGCATACGCCCATATTTCACGTTGCCGGCAAGGTCAACCGAACGGCCTTGACCGGTCACCACACGGCTCCCTGCCACGTGAGCGAGCAGGCCGGTCGGGCGGTAACGTAGAAGAATGGACTATGCAACCACCTTTGTTCCCCAGTGCGTACGTTCAAAAGCGCCCAGTATTTCCGACCCCTAGACGTAGTCCAGTGACAGGGGCATGGCATGCACGTAGTCCAGCGACAAGGACACGGCATGGATGTTGTCCGTGCGCGTGCGTGCGTGCGTGTATGCGCGTGCGTGTACGTGCGTGCGTGCGTGCGTGTGTGTGTGCGTGTGCGCGTGTGTGCGTGTGTGCGCGTGCGTGCGTGTGTGCGTGTGCGTGCGTGCGTGTGCGTGCGTGCGTGTGCGTGCGTGTGTGTGCGTGTGTGAGTGATGGGGGTGTTGGGGCGCATCTGCCATAGCACATCATTTCGTACCCAATGGATGTAGGCAGGGGACAAGGACACAACAGAGATGTAGTCCAGCAGCAGGGACATGACAGGGATGTAGTCCAGCAACAGGGACATGACAGGGATGTAGTCCAGCAACAGGGACATGACAGGGATGTAGTCCAGCAACAGGGACATGACAGGGATGTAGTCCAGCAACAGGGACATGACAGGCATGTAGTCCAGTAACAAGAACATGACATGGATGTAGTCCAGCGACAGGGACATGACAGGGATGTAGTCCAGCGACAGGGACATGACAGGGATGTAGTCCAGCAACAGGGACATGACAGGGATGTAGGCCAGCAACAGGGACATGACAGGCATGTAGTCCAGTAACAAGAACATGACAGGGATGTAGTCCAGCGACAGGGACATGACAGGGATGTAGTCCAGCAACAGGGACATGACAGGGATGTAGGCCAGCAACAAGGACATGACAGGGATCTAGCTCAGCAACACGGACATGACAGGGATGTAGTCCAGCGACAGGGACATGACAGGGATGTAGTCCAGCAACAGGGACATGACAGGGATGTAGGCCAGCAACAGGGACACGACAGGGATGTAGTCCAGCAACACGGACATGACAGGGATGTAGTCCAGCAACAGGGACATGACAGGGATGTAGTCCAGCAACAGGGGCATGACAGGGATGTAGTCCAGCAACAGGGACATGACAGGGATGTAGTCCAGCGACAGGGACATGACAGGGATGTAGTCCAGCAACAGGGACATGACAGGGATGTAGGCCAGCAACACGGACATGACAGGGATGTAGTCCAGCAACAGGAACATGACAGGGATGCAGTCCAGCGACAGGGACATGACAGGGATGTAGTCCAGCAACAGGGACATGACAGGGATGTAGGCCAGCAACAGGGACACGACAGGGATGTAGTCCAGCAACACGGACATGACAGGGATGTAGGCCAGCAACAAGGACATGACAGGGATGTAGCTCAGCAACATGGACATGGCAGGGATGTAGTCCAGCAACAAGGACATTACAGGGATGTAGGCCAGCCAGCAACAAGGAAATTACAGGGATGTAGGCCAGCAACAAGGACATGACAGGGATGTAGTCCAGTGACAGAGACATGACAGGGATGTAGTCCAGCAACAAGGACATGACAGGGATGTAGTCCAGCAGCAGGGACATGACAGGGATATAGTCCAGCGACACGGACATGACAGGGATATAGTCCAGCGACATGGGCATGACAGTGATGTAGTCCAGCAACAGGGACATGACAGGGATGTAGTCCAGCGACATGGACATGACAGTGATGTAGTCCAGCAACAGGGACATGACAGGGATGTAGTCCAGCAACAGGGACATGACAGTGATGTAGTCCAGCAACAGGGACATGACAGGGATGTAGTCCAGCAACAGGGACATGACAGGGATGCAGTCCAGCAACAGGGACATGACAGGGATGTAGTCCAGCAACAGGGACATGACAGGCATGTAGTCCAGCAACAGGGACATGACAGGGATGCAGTCCAGCAACAGAGGCATGACAGTGATGTAGTCCAGTGACAAGAACATGGCAAGGATGTAGTCCAGTGACAAGGACATGGCAAGGATGTAGTCCAGTGACAGGGACATTACAGTGATGAATTCTAGAGAGAGTGAGTTATTTGAAATTAAGGGTGCATCAACTGTCATGCAACAGGATGTATTCCAGCAACAAGGACATGACAGATGTAGTCTAGGGACAGGGACATGACAGGGATGTAGTCAAGAGACAAGGACATGACAGGGATGCAGTCCAGCAACAGGGGCATGACAGTGATGTAGTCCAGTGACAAGAACATGGCAAGGATGTAGTCCAGTGACAAGAACATGGCAGGTATGTAGTCCAGTGACAAGGACATGGCAAGGATGTAGTCCAGTGACAGGGACATTATAGGGATGAATTCCAGAGAGTTTGAGTTATTTGAAATTAAGGGTGCACCAACTGTCATGAACAGGATGTATTCCAGCAACAAGGACATGACAGATGTAGTCTAGGAACAGGGACATGACAGGGATATAGTCAAGAGACAAGGACATGACAGGTGTGTCATCCAGTGGGACATCACAGGTATATAGTCCAGTGACAAGGACATGACAGGGACATAGTCAAGAGACAATGGTGCAGCACAAATGTACTGCACAGGGGTATGGCATGGATGTACTCTGGTGCAAGGGGTATGAGTGCATTGTTTGCCAGGGGTATGACACAGACATGCTCCAGCCTAAAGGGTTATGAACACACCCTGAGAAGCAAAGGGTATGATCGGTCTGTATGAAGTAGTCAATGAGAACCAAATTTTATTTCACTAAAGGCACAATGGAAACCATGACTGCATGAATTGATTGCCATGATAATTATGTAAGCCAAGCAAATTCAAGAACAATAATGAGACAGCATGTGACCTTCAACCCAGATGCCTTGCTTCACAAAGTTACAACATCTAGGAAGCAGCATGAGAAACCTGCAACACATCTGATCATGGTTGAGGCTTTTATCAAGATATGGAAAGCAGGGCCTCACCAAACAAGGATGGCCTGGTATATGGTAATAGTAAATGCCTAATGACTAAGGGTACATGTGTCAGGCATCAGGTTTTATCACCCATCCCCCTCTCAAAACCATCCCATAGAAGCTGAAGGATTTCTGTCAACATTCATCACTATTCTTGGTTACCTCACTTGGGGACTTCATGGCACATCAACCATGTTGATCATATAGCTTGGTTACCTCACTGGTAACACCAATGTGGCCAAAGGGATGCTGTACAGCTTCCCCTTTGTCCCTGGTCAAATCAGTCTCCAGATATGATGAGTGCTTTCAAACCACAGCTGAACTTATTTATACTTGACCAAATCACAAAGGACTTATTATGCAATTGACTGATTTTAGCAGCACAATCTCATACCTATCCATATATCTGGTTATCCCTCCTTGTTGGCAGAGAAGCACTGCCTTATGGGAAGTACTATCACATCAGAGCAATAAGCTGAGACTTGCTGTAGTTTTCCAATGAGGCTCATGCTTTTCAACACATAATAGATGGTGAAGGCTGTGCCATGCTAACCTCAGGGCACAAAATATGTTCAGGTAATGCAAATTCATAGCTTTTTGAAATGCTGACCTGTGTTCTGCAAAACTGAAGATTCCATGCAGAATAGAGCTTGAATTGTCAAGATTATTGAACAATGCACTTGTGTCCACATAGCCTGTCAATTTATCCATATTGGCCATATAGTTCAAGTAGTTCATACCTTTTATGCCTATAGAGTACAGCAGTGAAATGTTCTGAGAGTAAATTTTGAACAAAATAATTTTTACCTAAACAAATAAAATGAGCTGATTAAATAACATACACCTCTTAGAGCCATAACATATGAATAAAGTTTAACTACATTAATTTTACTTAACTAAGGATTACATGATAAGAATAACTGAACAAATGCACTTACCTGGATAGAAGTCATTGGCTTTTGACATTTTTACTCTTGCACCAGCTTCCTTCTGAAGTTGTGCAATAGTTTCTCCACCTTTGCCAATAATTGCACCTGCAGCAGCACTTGGTACCAAAATCTTGAAATGAAGTACAGCATCTAAAGAAAGGAAGCAGTAAGGAAATAGTAACATAATATTAGCATACCTACACCAAATATTTCCTTGGTCTCAGCCCCATAAATTATTAATACCTAATCATGCATTAATAATAATGACATTGAAAGCCATAGGCTCTTATGATCAATATACTATTCAATTTAGCTGAATCTACAGCATGGAACCTTAAGTTCCATACCATTTTAGATGAAAAATTACAAACACCAACATGGACCAACAACCTGTGTTGCAGAATATATTAACATGGCATTCCTGACACCAATATGCCAGAACCTATAATTTATGGAAGGCAGATCATAGACATCAGTTGCATGAAATATGGAGATTGCATGGTAGTATTTTGCATATAATTCACACACATTCAACACATTGTGATTATACTTTGCGAGAACAAAATGCACACTGATGAATAAGAAGCAAATGCATGCTTATTGCACTTGCTTCTTGCAAATTGAAGTCATAAACCAGGAAACAACATCTAGGCATTTACCTGATTCATCTATGAATATTCACATAACTTATGTGATGCCCATCATTCCCATCTTCTGGTGCTGAATTGCTTATTTTACACAAAAATAACAATGAGACTGAGAAATGGAGATATGATCTTATTGTGTCATTTAATAGGTGCTACTACCTAAGTACCACCATAGTAGGTATGTACCTGTTCAACTACTTCAAATTGAGGGATCTATGCCCCCTACCTAGGTAGGTAGGTTCCTACCTTGATACACCGATGTTGATATCCTACCCCCCCCCCTACCTACATGGTAGCCCAAAGCTGAAGAGGATGCATGAAGAATCAAGTGCTCTTCAAATCATTCAGTTTTAACCCAGAAATCCTAATATCGTACCATTGCAGGTCTCACTTAAATTAGATACATTTTCCTTGGCTCGACCAACCATTTCTCGATCAGCTGATTCGCGACCTGCTGCTGTGGTGCTCTGCCATGCATGAGCCTCCACACCCTCGTACATAAATACGCTGTTTTACCTGTGGTGTTCTTGTGAGGCGTTGAAATGAAGTTGAAATAGGGTCCGCACATTCTTCTTGAATGATCGACAAAATCTGGCGATAGTATCTCTTCGTCCAGAGATCCCACAGCCATCATTTTCGCCAAGAAGCACGCCCTGGAGGACAACCGATGGGTAGAGAGGGGTGCGAGTCGGGAAAGAGCCATAGGAAAACATATGTGATTCGTGGTAGTACAAACAAAAATTATATATAAAACTCACTGATTAACTTTCAATTATTTACTATAATCTTTGAGCAATATACATGTATATTTCTATTTTATTAAACAATCTTGTACAAAATTATACTATGTATTGTCCACTGCTTATTACGAAAAGCAGCAAAAGACAAATATAATTGTTCGTTCTGATCAGCTGTTTATGCTATCAGCACAGCAACTTGCTGCTAAATCAATTTTCATATACAATAACATGCAGTTCATATTCCTGAGATTAATTGCTTTGCACGGAAGGGATTAATGCGCGCTAAAAAATAAAAATTGTGCTCTTATGTGTATCTGAAGGGTAAACAGCAACACAACCTATAAAATTTCAGCTGCCCACTGCCAATAACTCTCCTGAAAGATTGCCAACCATGGGTGTCACTGGATGGAGCTGGTTTGGAGTCAAGTTTTTTTTTTGTATGGCCAAAGCTTCCTCGAAAACCATTTATGTCCAGTGTGCGTCCGTAGACCCACCCAGTCATTAAGCTTATGCCTGATAGGGGAGGGGAATCAATGACTGAGAGGGTCAGTGGACTCGTTAGTACGTACAAAGTGACGCATATGTTGCCAACGAACCTAGGAAGTGATTTTGAGGATCCTGTCCAGTGAAAATGCCGACAGCGGCCCGATGTCGGCCAGATTCTCATACTTGTGTCCGGCCGCTGTCGGCTGGGGAATGAAATGTCCGCCAGTGCCGACATGAAGCCGACGTGGGGGTGATGTCCGGAAAATGTTGGCGCTGCTGTCGGTACGCTATGGGCCTGCTGGACAACGGCCTTGCGTGTGCTGACCGCTATTGATATCCTTAATTCAACCCGACGTACGTTGGTATATGCTAATGCTCTAGGTCAGCATGCTGATGGACCGAGAGTGACCCAATGTCGGCATGCCGTTTTCGAGATGCCGAGGTCGCCCCGACACATCAAAAAGCGGCCCGACAACGGCAAGTTTTCTGGGTGGGCGATGATGAACTTGTGGATCCGCCCACGCGGTAGGTGGGCGGATCCACAAGTTTGGCTCGGGGCAGTGACCAAGCTCAAAACAAATTCCGATTTCGGAGAAAAACTTGTCTGAACATTCAACATTCGTCGGGTCTCATATACAATATTCACGTAATAAAAAGTCATTGGATTTCAAGAAGATACTTTTTGTGCAAATCTTGGCAAAGATCGGCCTCTATGGAGGGGGGGGGGGGCATGATCCCTTTTACCTGGATCTGCCACTGCTCCCAGGAAGTGCCTTTTGTTTTACTTTGCGTCCGCTGTGGCAAATGCAAATGCATCATTATTAACAAAGCGCCGGTGTAATCCATTGGCGAATTGGTATTGCCGAAAAAGGACTCACGCCCCTCTCCCTTAAACCTCAACTGACCCGCGCTATATTTTTGCTTTGATTTGTAGGAAATAGCGGTTTTTAATAAATGCAGGAATATTTAATGCAGTTACGAAAAAACGTCGGCTTCCACTCATGGGTGTAACCACGGGGGGGGGGACATATCCCCCAACTTCTGAAAAGTGGTGATTTGCCCCCAAACCTCAGATACTCTGAACATCATTTCCCCAAAATTATACTTCATGTTACTAAAAATACTGAAATACAAAAAAGCTTAAAAATACTACAAGCTAATGTAGCGTCACAAAATGGTCAAGGTTCATACGGTCACAAAATATCCGAGTGGTAAATCAGCACACGTAGAAATTTCTGCTTCCAGGCTATTTTTTACTAACATGAACCTTGACCATCTTCTGTTTTCGATTGGGTGAAAAATTGTGCTCTTCTAGGATTTGTGTGTGTGGTGTGTGTGTGTGGGGGGGGGGCTAGGCACCTCTATCCTGTTTAAACTTACTGCGTCCATTATTTGTCCCCCTTTTGAATCCGTGCTTATACCCATGAAGTTACACTTACCACAAAGCCGCAGGCTAGCGCAAGTCAGAGGATTCACAACATGAAGAAACATATTTGTTTAAATAAGAAAAACCTTTTCCTACCTAAAGTTACTTTGTTCTACCCTTGGGAAGCTTAAAAGTATAATGATAAGTACAATTCAAGCAATGTCCTACCCGCCTGACGTGCTTGTCAGGGACAGATCCGGTAGTCTGATCGGGGATGGGGCACCTGTCGAGATCGGAACGCCACTTCTCCGGAGGGGCACCAATAACGTTGATAAAATTATTTCAGGCGAGGTGATGGAGGAGTGCACTTGTTCGAGGCAACTAATGGTAGGATTCTATGACCCGCATTCCATACCACAGGCCGAAAATATATCGACAGGTTGAAGGTTATGCGTCTGTTAATAATGACGCCGGGTTGTGGCTTCTTGCAGTAAGGCCTCTCTCTGCCAACGCAACTTATTAACGTTATATTTGACTCTTTAAAACTAGATATGCATTCTATCAAGAGTGGATCTAGAGGAGAGTACCACTGTTAGTACTCTGGCCCCATCTCTATGCGGGACATGCACTGCATTCGGCTGGCGCCAATCGTTTCCGGAACGGAGAAGCGCCTCAGCTGGTGGCCGCGCGGAAGGAACATGATGCAGACACCCATTTACAAACTCTTAAATTGAATACTGCATCGTGGTACCATTGCGGAAATGAATGACCTGAAATCCCTCCCACCTTCACAAAAGTTGGCGGATGAAGCCATCTATTAACCCGCGCACGTCCGGGGGGGGGGGGGCAGATATCTGCCCACCTTCAGTTTTTCCTCATTTGCCGCCAAACTAATCGGGTTAGTGAGGCCAAACCTCGCAAAGCGAACTCGCAAAGTCCAGACGAACCCCTACCATTGTGTACACCTGTCGGCTCGGCCTTTCAAGCGGATCTCCCGATAACAATCTGCAGCGGGAGATATGCATGTCCATGACAAATCAGGCACACAAAACACCTGTTGCCGGACTAAACAAAGCGGCGGCAGCGTACATTTGCATCGGCATGCTGGGTATCTGGGCACCTGCCTGACAATCCGCTATCATGGCCGTGCAGCCGTGGTGGTGGTGGTGGTGATGGTGGTCGTGATGGCGTTCCAACTCAGATCACTGGAGTGGTGGTGGTGATGGGCCCCTGGTGGTGCTCCAAGATAAGCAAACGTATGCTCAGCAAAAACATTCCGATTTCAGTGCACTAGATTACTAGCGTCACTCTGCCTTGTTGTGGAGCTATGCTGCGATAGACATCTGCACAATGTGGTATGTGGTATGTGGAGCTATGCTGCTGCACAATGTGGTACATCAATACTGGACAGCCCTCACCTGCCATGCGTGTTCCGGCATGCCTCTCACCCGACCGGCTGCTACCCACTCGACATTTGGCCGAACACTGATATCGAGCCGAAGGACAATCAACAACGCTGCAAGTGCATCAGGGCAAATCCAGCGATACCGGCTTGATACTTCACCGGTAACTCGCCAGATAATTCTGACATGAACAGTGAAAAAAAATATATTGGGAGATTTCAGATTTGAGGTTAAAATATTTAAAATTTGAAATAAAATCATTGCAAATCTTGACAAATTATGGCACATCACAGACATGGCATGGCACAGCACATGGCGTGGCACAGAACTTGGCATGGCACAGCATATTTTGGCACGGAACAGCACACGACATGGCACGACGAGCTGTTCATTGGTCTTTTTCGCAGATACTCATACATTTTAAATCCTGGGTCATCTCAGGCCAGGTCACCAGGTCGGGCGAAGTGACCCAACTACACTCGGAGTTCTAGATGGCATAACTTCCACAATAATTGGGCGATTGATTTCAAACTTATAGCATGTCATGATCTCATCAGGGACCATAATATGTATATCGGTTTTTTCGTAGCATTGACCTTAGGTCAGGTCGCTGCCATTGCTTCCACATTATAGGGCTATGGTAAAATATACAAATGTTTCCTGGTTACATATTTGCGCTCGGAATGATTTCACAACGGTTGTGGTACGTAGATGGAAGCTATGCTCAATGTTACCGCTGACATTTTTTGCTCAGTGACCTCACCAAGGTCTCTGATGTCACCTGAGGTCACTACACATTTATGCGCATTACATCGCACTGCATTGAGATAGAAAGCTGAAATTACCGCCATTGTACTTGTATCGTCAAGACGTGTCAATTGATATATCACATGACTTCCCTAGGCCTTGACCTGAGGTCACGACTTCATGACCTTCGCCTGATTTCCGATTGACCTGACCTTAAATTACACCGCATATTGTCGGTAGCGCATTTCAAGGACCGTCGAATGGCGTTCGCCGTTTGTTTCTATCTGTTACAGGTCCTGAGATGTGTCAATATCTGAGTACAACCTGATCTGGTCGAATTTGACCTATGATGACCCAGTGACCTGACAGTTGACCTGAGCGAAAAAATGACCGAAACACTTTCGATGGAGCCCGTCACCAGCTATCCAACGCCGTTTTCAGTTTGTCGCTAGCTAGCATAGTTCTAGAGACCTTAGGGGGCCAGACATGTGCACCCCGGACATGCGAAGTAGGCGCAGACCACCGGACGTGCGAGTGTTAAAGCGCCCAATTCCACAAACCTAGCAATGCTGGATGCGCAAGTAAAACGCAGTCGGCTACCAATGAACATTTCAATGTATTACAGCACGAGGGAGAGTTGCGACATCTGCGCATCAATCGGCTTCCGCAACATGGACACTTACGATGATGACTACACATACCCATACTTCGATTTTGCTCGAAATAACCAAGCATGCTTCCCACAACAGCCTCCTAGCAAACTCCGGCGAACCGCTTCAACCGAACACCGAATTGCGCCAAACAGAGCCGTCAGCAAAGCAGCAGTATCAAAACTAGCCTCGCCTTACCTCGATGGCGGACGGGCTCGATCAAAACTAGCCTTACCTTACCTCGATTGCGGGCGGCTCGACTGTAACTAACCTCAATGGCGGGCCTACCTGCAAACGTGACCGCCCAGCATCCACATCGTCTGGACACGTACAAACGCCTCGAACAACACTTCAGAACCGAGCGCCTCGACAAATACGCACCGCTGGAGAAGCACAAACACACACGCACGCACACACACACACACACACGGAAGAACGTACGTATGCACGCACGCACGCACACGCCATGACGCTCTGGACATCTTCCGACACACGGTACAAATCATGCTCGGCGAACACGGTCGCATTGCTGGGTGCGCCAACATTGTGCACAGGCGAGCGGCGGCCGGCTGGGCCGCTGGGCGGCGACCGGCTGGGCGGCGGCGGCTGATGATCGGCTGGGCGGCGACCGGCTGGGCGGCGGCCGGCTGGGCGGCGGCCGGCTGGGCGGCTGGGCCTCTGGGCGGCGACCGGCTGGGCGGCGGCGGCTGATGATCGGCTGGGCGGCGGCCGGCTGGGCGGCGACCGGCTGGGCGGTGGCGACTGATGGTCGGCTGGGCGGCGGCCGGCTGGGCGGCGACCGGCTGGGCGGCGGCCGGCTGGGCCTCTGGGCGGCGACCGGCTGGGCGGTGGCGACTGATGGTCGGCTGGGCGGTGGCGACTGATGGTCGGCTGGGCGGTGGCGACTGATGGTCGGCTGGGCGGTGGCTGACGGACGCCGCCTGGCCACGTGACAGTCACCATCTTGGCATCGGCGCCACGCCCCGGCGGCAGCCAACATCACGGCCCGCGCACCGTCGCGGCGTCCGGCCCGGGCACGACTTGTTTGTACAGACAGGGAGAGATGGTGCCTCGGCAGGCCACCCTACTGCTTCTTATAGCTTCGCAGTATCGGGTAGATGTTGTCAAAAGCGTCGTAGATGTCCTTGCGAACCTTCGCGCCTGGAACATAAAATGGGGCGGGGGGTCAAAATCGGCAGATAGTAGAGCGGAACCAAGTGATATATACACCACAGACTTTTGATGTAATTAACACCATTCAATGGTACAATAAATTGTACCATTGAACAGTGGAAATCTGGTTAAATGGTGCCAAATCATTTATCTGCATCTACCCGCGTCCATATTAGTAATCGCACATTGTGTAAAACGAACGCAGATTGTTCCTTCAGTATTAACGAATCATAAACACCTTTTTTTACCAATCCTTCAACCTCATGCTTCTGCTCTTTTGTCCACAGATCTATCACTCTCATCCAGTTTTCACCTATCCCTTTGGAATACTTCCACTCGTTTGTAACGTCTACATTCTTTCCAGTCTCCTCCACATCTCCAGCGCTTTGCCCGGGTCCTCCGTATTCCCCCACCATTGCAACAGTACCTTCCCTCCATCACAATCATATTCTCCAGATGAAATTTATAATATATTTATCATATTCATCAAGCACCCCAGCCTCTATAACTCTCTCACTCAGACTTACCCGTCAGCACCACCTTGCCGGAGACGAAAATGAGCAGAACAATCCTGGGCTGCACCATCCGGTATATGAGCCCGGGGAACAGCTCGGGCTCATAGCTGTCAACACATTCACACGAACTGTCAGCAGGTGTTCACGAGGCGCAACAGACAGTGGCAATAGCGCAGGTGACCAGATGGCCGCAGACATAGCCGACATTAGCGGTAACATTAGAGAAAACACGAAATCTGAGCAACCCAAAGTTCATCGGTAAGTATGAGATACGGATGGAATAAAATTTGAAGTCACCTGCGCAGGCGAAATACGGATGGAATTGAGACGTCAGCCAAAACACCAATGCTGTCAATGTATCGTATGTGAACCGGTACACTTAACAAACTGGATGTAACGAACCGATCAATACCGGCCGGACTGCGATATTCGAACCGGAATACGATACTCACTATGATTCGACACTCGCTATATGTGGGACCACGTTTGGTGGGGGATCGTATTAGGTTTGCGAGGTGTGAGGTGATTCGGATATTTTACGGTCAGGAATATCTTTGTTGTTCAGGCTTTCAGTCGTGTATCTCTGGTGGGGCTGTCGCATTAGGGTGAGTACACTCACTGGCTATATTCCAGAGGTATGTCATCTGCAGGCGAGCAACTCCTGCATGTTCATTATAGCGGATAACTGATCATCAACTCTCTCAAAGGTAGCTTTAACTTCCTGGCTTACAAATCGGACATTGCGCTTTTCATATCAGGTATACAAAATACATAAAACATTGTATTTTATGGTACATACAAATAATATGGCATATCAAATATGATAGCAATGCTCATGGCGGCGGGAACTTGAGCGTCAACTGCTCCCAATATAGGCTTGACTTCCTGTCTTACAATTTTGAAGTTGAATCATATACTCGCCCACCACAAAGATTTAAAACCGGCAGAACTGTAGTAGGTGGCGGAATGAGAGTAGCTGGCAGTCGGTTTGTACTTGATCACCGCATGCTGCAGAAGGTTCATAATGCCCCCAGTTTTCATTCTACAGACATCACCCCGACACTACCATGCACCACAAACGACTGCCACACGTCGTCAGCACGCTGACACGCAGCAGCCCCTAGTCCACGAGCCAGTCGTGAACACACTGTTGTCCAAGCTACAGACACTGAAGCCCGACGAGATTGCAACACGATTATGTCATACCTGCTGAACTGGTAGTGGGTGAGCATCAGGCCCTCCAACCGGATTGGGAACTTCACGTCACAGCTTCCCACCATATTCTGCACTTTGAAGTCAGCAAACCTGGCCTGTGAAAGGCATTCAAAAATGCATGCTAAAACCCAGCCTGTTTCAAATGCATTGTCTGGGAAGTTATATTACATTACACGATACAAAGTAGTCGCGTAGGCCTATGCAGACTCAAACGACTGTTGATTGCACAAACAATCATAATGTTGACTTTTGTTATCAGTGGCAGCTCCTTCACAATAACAGAGGGTCAACTGCAACAATCGTGGTTAGACACGGCCTCAACAAATCGCCTCAACCAACTGAGCCAACAGGCCTTACACAAACCGAGACAAACCGACAAACGAGCCGGCAGGCCGGGATACGAACACCGACACAAACGTGAACGTAACCAATACCACCGACCAGCACCAGACATGACCAAACAGAAGAAGAGCCCACCCGCACGAAAGTCAGGATAAAGCGCAACGACACAATCCACACCGACATCGCCAAAACCGGCCCGTGACGAAAAGATGAATACCCAAATAAATGTAGTTCAAGTGTACTGATATCAACTTAATTATGATAAGCACCACCCTCAGACAGCAGCCAGTAAGCATGAAAAGATCCAGGAAGGTACAAAGGTTTGAGAAACTAGACAAACCTGTAGCGGCAGAATGTGAAAACTCGCAAACAGCAAGAGCTACATGCAGCCTAGATGAGCACCACTGTGACTTTAGAAGGAAAACCTCCTACACCAACTCCACAACTTCTCTGTCTCCCAACTAACTTTCACCCCCCCCTTCCCGAAGGAAACCTAACGGTAACGAACCCGCTGCCTGGGCCATTGTAGCATGAAAAATGAAATGACGTGGAAACTACGTTCCTAATGCTCGCATATATACTAGGCCCGAACGCCATATCTTAGCTTGGCTCGTGCACTGTCTTCTGGAGCATTGGACATGCACACCATTCCATTTATACTTTCACAGAAGGGCCTCCCGACCACATCAGCACCAACGGAGACACCACTCCATGACACCACCATCAGCACACAGACCGCCAGATGCTTCCTCGACATAGTAGCAACACCACCAGACACATGCAGAGGTTCCCTCACTGCAGCAGAGCTTCAAGACACACAAAGAAGACCCTTCCCACACCAGCAACACCCAAAGACTCACGCAGAACACATTCCCCACAGCAACAGCGTCCAGACTCACAAAGTCCCTCCCACACCATCAGCACCTCCAGACTCACAAAGTCCCTCCCACATCAGCACCTCCGGACTCACAAAAAAAGGTCGTCCCCCCCCCAACAGCAGGACACCCAACTTACACACAAGTTCTGCCCGCAGCAGCAGCACCACCCAGATTCACACAGGCACCCATCATCATCAGCATCGCCAATGGGGACAGCACGCGGTGGCACCCTCCACCAGTGTACCGACCACACTGACCCACACGGACGCCACGACACCACGCCGACCACCCTCACACACACGGACGCTGCAACACCACACGGATTCACGAGGATTCACATGGACGTTGCGACACCGTGCCGATCCCCGCCAACGCTGCGACGTCGCAGAGCCACATGGACGCTGCAACACCACACGTGGCCACAAGGACGCCACAACGCGTGACACCCTCTCCTCCCGCCAGCAGCAAGCGGAGCCACAGGGAAGCCACACCATGTGACACCCTCTCCTCTCGCCAGCAGAACGCGGAGCCACAGGGACGCTACACCACGTGACACCCTCTCCTCTCGCCAGCAGCACGCGAAGCCACGGGGACGCTTCACCACGTGACACCCTCTCCTCTCGCCAGCAGCTCACGGAGCCACGGGGACGCTTCACCACGTGACACCTTCTCTCACCAGCAGGACATGCATGGATGGACTGGCAGAGACAGATCGGTGCAGACGGACTGGGAGCATAGCATTACTTCCAACGAGTGAAACCATGAGGGGAGGGGGGTGGGCGGGCACCCTCTCATGTCGCCAGTAGCACGCGGAGCCACAGGGACGCTACACCACACCCTCTCCTCCCACCAGCAGAACGCGGAGCCACAGGGACGCTACACCACGCGACACCCTCTCCTCTCACCAGAGCACAGGGCGCGCCGTCGCCGCTCACCTCGAAGCCGAGCTTCTGTATGATGCGCGCGTACTTCCTGGCGGCCAGTCGCGAGTCGTCCTCGCTCTTGGCGCCCGTGCACACCATCTTGCCCGAGCTGAAGATGAGCGCCGTGGTGCGCGGCTCGCGGATCCGCATGATGACCGCGGCGAACCGCTTCGGGTTGTACTCGGCGTTGCGCGCCTGCATGGCGATCTTGCGCAGGTCTAGCTTGCACAGCATGTTGATAGTGGAGACAATATTCCTGCGGAAATGCGGACGGAATGTGAACGTGGCATTGTCAAAGAACTGAGTTTGAACACCTGCTTGCTTTCCCCACATGACATGCAAATATTTACTGAGGCTGGGGATTTGGCAATTATCTCCAATACAAATAAACCGGAATGAAACACTTGGCCTGGGAATTCAGAGACAAGAAAATTGCACACTACACGCGACAAACACGTCTTTTACGCTACATCAATTTGCAAACCATCTCTAATTTCCATTTCAGGCCACTTCTACTCTTTTCCCTGAGCAGAGGTAAAGTGCCATCTGCTAGAGAAATAGCAGAGGGCAAAATGTCATCTGCTGGCTTGCCATATGCTAAAGAAAGGACTACTTTAAACTGGGTTATGTGGCATCTGACATCAAATATTTCAGAAAAGAAAGTAAGCACAGGCAAACAAGAAAAGTGGCACAAGGGTTGGGTACATACATACATGCATTCTACTTCTACTTCTCATTTTTAACTTACAGTGCAGATGTTTTACAAAAACAGCTTTGAACTCTGCTACTTTACTATAATTCCCCCCCCCCGACGTCACCTGAATTCCGCTAAACTCAAGAACATGGCCACGAACAGCACTAACATGCACTGGTATCTCGCTCCCGGCCTCGGGCGACTCAATGCAGCTGCGATGAGCTACTGCAGCTACTGAGCTCAATGCAGATGCTGAGGTCGTCAGTGGTGCTCCCTGTGACCTGACATGACCCGACGTGGCCCGACTCACTGCAGCTGAGGCACGATGCCGGGGTCGTTGCTGGCTGGCGTGAGCGGTGTCATGGGTGCTGGTGTGGACGGGTTGTAGATGCTGGTCTGGTCGTGCTGGGAGGGGGTCTGCTGCAGGTGGTGGTGTACTGACGGCGACATCATGGGTGTCTGCGGCTGCAGCAACGTGTGCGGCGTGAAGCTGCCCAGCTGGCTCGGTGTTTGCTGCTGCTGTTGCTGCTGCTGTTGCTGCTGTTGCTGTTGCTGCTGTTGCTGCTGTTGTTGCTGCTGCTGCTGCTGCTACCGGCAGGACGACACCCGGTGTTATGGTGATTGTCTCTGCACACTGCCAATGCATCAGTCAGTGTTGGCATGTTTTCTGATGGTGCTGCCACTGTAGTGTTCTCCATATAGTCAACATGTGTTGCAGCCAGTGTTAGCATGACTCTTGTAGCTGCTGCCTTGTTGCAGTGTTGTGTGCTTGGACTTCAGCAAAGCTTTTGATAATGTTTGACATGGGCATATAATTCAGCAATTAGAGCAGCATGCATACATATATACAAACATGCATACATACATACACACACATATATATATATAGTATATATGTATCTATATACTGAAATATGCACAAGCAAACACAAGATCTTCCTGCATATCTGCTCTCACTACATGATTCTTTAGCTCACCTGCTGTTGGGGCTGCTGTTGTTGCTGTTGCACTGCTTGAGGCAATATCTGCATGTCATCATCAGGCTGATGAAGAGGAGTGCCAATGCTGGGGATACTAAACCCCGGAGACGACAGCATTTGGTCCATGGCTGCTGCAAATTAAAAACAGTGGTAGATCATTCTTCTGCCAATAGCGGTCGAAGAAATAAAGCTTGGTACCATTCACACTGCTTTGAATTATCACCTCGACTACTGGATGTGGTCAGCTTGATTAAGGATCAAATTCATAGTTTGCACCAATGAAAAAGCTGCACAGCTGTTCGTTCACAACGTCTACGGATTTCGTCACATCTATGTGATCCATGCATAGCATGGACAGGAAAGCAGATGCATGCTGGCCCAACCACACTTGTGTGGTTGGGGAATGCCTGTTTATTTCGCCCAAATATTTTCGCCAAAGCTGTTTTGCTGTACAAATAGTGCGTCTTGCCAGGGTCCTAGGCCCTCAGGCAACCATATTTCCAGTGTTGCCATGCTTACTACATTTGCGATATGACCGCTTCCTTGCGCGGATGGCGTCTCCACATTCCTCCGTCCACCACGGCACTGGGGTACGCAGGGGGTCACCGGAGGTGCTGGGTATGCATTTGGATGCAGAATGGAGGAACAGTGATGTGAGCTGCTCTAAACGCTACATTTTATCTTGCCCATCAACAGAGCAAGCTGCTTCTATTCGTATTGCATAATAATTCAGTTTGCTTTACGAAGATTCCATCGCTGTGGCCTCTGTCCAAGGACCTGACAGTCACAGTACTTTAGCCATACTGGAAAGTGGTTGCCTCCCATAGGGTCAGTGTACACAGACCAATTAAAACTGCACAAGCTGAGGACTAGAGACACTGAGGTCTGACGTGGAAGTTTGTGAGTCACGAGTGAAATCATGCTTTGCAAGCCTTGGGTCTGAATTGAGTTGAATCAAATCATTTTTCCCTGCTCTGAATCATGAGTCAAATCAGATCTCAAGATCTGAGTCATATGTGAGTCAATTGAAAGAAAAAGAGTTGAGCACAAGTCTGCTTACACCTTGATTCGTCTAACCTGAATTGATAATCCCTATATGATAGTTTCAATAAAAGGGCATCATTCAGATTGATCTGATCTAGCCTTTAATAATGTTATATATTTCAATCATATCACCCCTCAATCTTCTACACTTGAGTGAGTACACATACAATGCCATAAGTCTTTCCCCATATTCTATGTTACCTAGTCCACTGATTAGTCCAGTGGCTACTTAGTCCACTGATAAGCCAGCACAATATCCATACTTCATGGTTTCCAGCCAGAGCCATTCCAGAGTGTCAGCCTCACTGACCATCTGGGTCACAATATAAAATACATGCCACTTCCTAACAACATTGGATATTTCCAAGGCTCATCTCTTGGCCCATTGCTCAATTGTGTCTTACCCAACAACCTCTGTTCACTGAGAGCACAGTAGTCATACAGTATGCAGATGACATACAAATTGTGGTCATCAAAAACAAAACTTGCATAAAAAGTGTTGTTACCGAGTTTGACACATCCTGGCCTCCCTTGGTTCCATGGTAATGGTCTACAAGTAAACGTAGAGAAGACAGCTTATGGTCTTTGGCAGCCAACAAAATGTATGCAATCTTCCAAACTTCACAATAACATTTCGCGATCAACATTTGCTCACCTATTTAGAAGATAAAAAAACCTTGGATGCACTTTTGATTGCACCTTCAGCTTGGACATAACCAGTCAATGTTTTGGAACTTTGACCAGTCTGTCACATCTCAGAGGCCACCTGCCACCATCTCATTTCTTTTCAATGCCTTGGTCCTCTCTCAGATCCAATACTGCATTTCAGTACTGGTACTGATACAAATATTTCCCAAAAAAAAAAACTATGGGGCAAAGGTTATTTTTGGATGAACTAAATTTGACATGTCACATATTTGTAAGGGCACCTTGGCTGGGTGAGTGCAGATAACTTGGTCTCATACTGCATGCTGTGCCTGCTCAGGGTCAACATATTTGTTTTTTGTTAGGTGTGAGATGTCAAAATGGCACAGAAGGATGTCAAAATGTGCCATGTAATTAGCATCAATTGTAATGTTTTTGATGTCTTTCAGACTCAAATTTGAGCCAATGATGTATGCACTTATGACTGTACATTTGTCAATTGCTTTGAGATTGATAATTTAGGAAGAGTTATATATTCAAGACAGGGAGAAAATTACCTATGCTATAAAATGGTACTGTACACCAAATCACACCATAGATCCCTTTACTCGAAATTGCATTGCAAAATGTTAGTGTATCACTATTCCTTATTAGGAGCACTAACATACTTATATGCGAGATACTGTTAGAAAGGAGACATGAAGACTTCATAACAATGTATCATGGAGCAGGATGCCAATACTTCTTAGAGAAGGATGTCAACTGAGTGCTCAGAAAGTGGCATGTTCCACCCTATTTCATGAATAATTTATCACTGTGCCTGCTTCACAGTGTGCTGTCTCCAGGAGATGGCTTTGTTAGCTGGTATGAGGATCAGGACTGGAAACTGCTCATCCCCAGATCACTGATGGAGATGAGGGGTACCAAGGTTCCTTCCCAAAACCAATGACAATAACTACAAAGTGGTATTTCATCTTTCTCAGGTGCCATTTTTGCTCTTGTAGCCATGCTCTGTATAATGAGCTGCCACATGACTTGAAACAACTGCTGATTCCCTGTTCTGTCACCACCTTAGGCAGTAGTTGTACATGGGACTATACAGACCATTCTAACCATACTTGCTGACTTCTCATGATACTTGTTGACTCTTTCTGTGTCACTGGTATGAACAATTGTTAGATGTTTTCATGTATGCATGTGACAGCCCTTATTTACTGATGACCCTTGTTTTAAAATTTGGCAATATGTTGTAATAGACATGAGTATTGTGGATAGCAAAAATATATGTCATTGTCTTTGGGCTCCATACTTGTACAGAATATTCTAATTCTGGTCACACATAGGCCACATACAGCATTTTTATCACTTCTTTGCTCTTATACGTCACATCCTGCCACTGATCAGCCAACTTTCTAGGTCCCCCAAGCCTAGTCAAACATTACTAGATTGCCAACTACTGTTATTTCAGCCAGCATTTTAGGTGCCTTCAGCCAGTATTTAGGTGCCTTATTAATTTGATTCCAGGCAGCATTTTAGATGCCTTAACACACCTAAATATATTTCTTGCTATTCCATATGATTCTAGATTTCCTTCAGATAAATTATCATATTTTGCATATAAGCACACTTCTTTGACTCCAGTAAATGTTTTACTACCTTGGTCAACCATGAAGTGTGCTTAATCTTTTTAATCTAATTTGTCTATTGGGAATGAACATACCCTGACCTTGGAACAGTTTGTCTTTCACCATTCTCCACATTTCATAGGCATCTAAGCTCCTCAATAACTTCCCAGTGGGGAAGAGTAGTCTAGGGGTAAGCTGCTCATCTCACAATGGAAAGGTTGTGGGCTCAAGTCTCACCTGTTCCTTATCTTCGCCCTCGACCAATTGGTGTGCAAGATTGGCAATGCTACATGACTCAATGGTCCATGTGTTGTAAAACCAACAAC
Source organism: Imbricaverruca yamaguchii (assembly GCA_034440575.1). NCBI lineage: Eukaryota > Metazoa > Arthropoda > Thecostraca > Neoverrucidae > Imbricaverruca > Imbricaverruca yamaguchii. Next base: position 85,918 of record JAOTOL010001228.1, read on the forward strand.
CAACCAAAATAACTTCCCAGTAAATTTCATTCAGGTAGTTCCTGAACTCATTGTAATTCACCATAGCAAAATTTGGAATCAATGCTTTATTGACTCCAAAATTTCCAACAAATAATAAATCTTGTTGACATAAAGCATATGTGAGGGGAATACTTCCAGATAAGCACCAGACTGCCTGATTTCCTTTCAAAATGAGTGGTCACATCAAGTTAACCATGTTCATAAGCATTGACATTACATTGAAGAAAGACAAAAATGATGTTGAAGCAGCTACCAAAGTTACCACTTTATACAGGCTGAATTGATTGAACTGACTGACTTTACAACAACTTTTTGCTCCTAGGTCATGCGGGCTCAGGAACAAGATAGAGCAAGGTGATATTGTATGATCCATATAAATTAGAAGCAAATACTGATCAAAATTCACATAGCAGTTTCAATAAGAAAAGTTTGTACTATTGACACTGTTGAAATAAGCTGAATTAAGCTTACAATCATCAGCAGATAACAAAATTGTCCAGCATGTGGCACAATGGTAAAGCCCAGGAGCATGATCAAATATTATTCAGTTGTCTAATTACATTAAGCACACAAACTTAGTGCTCCTGGATTTAACCTGGAGTCACACAGAAATAACACAGCATAACACAGAACTAGGTTAATATAAGTGTAGATCAGGCCACTCCCAACAAATATGCTTTCTGGTTTTCGTTGAGACTGCACTCAGCTCTACAGTAACTGGCAGCTAAAGCGTAATTGCTAGCAGGCAAATTTTCACTATGATTAAATTATTGAAAGCCATGGTAATAAGTCAATTTTCTGAGCAACAGTAGATGATCCAAAAATGTCATTTATAAAAAAATGACCATGAATCTTTCATGCTTCAATCTAATGCACGTTAATTTTAGCCATTTAGCATAGCTTTGCACAACAAATCCCTGATACAACAGCACAACAGCACAAATAAAATAGTATTCACATATTCGGTGGGGAAGATTCAGAATGCAAATTTAAAATAAAATAATTCCAAGATCAAACACTCCAGCGACGAAATACATACCAATTCGGTCTTGTCAGAATCTTCCAGAAGCGGTCAACTTCCACCAATACTTCCAACGCTATAAAAACCGGAAAAACACAGTACGAACCCTTAGAAAATACTACACTACCCACTTACTTTAGGTAGGAGAGATAAAATGCAAATACAAAAGAAAATGTTGCCACATCCCTTATTCATCAACCCGCGGCGCCTTCCAGTTCAAGGTAGTAGAGAATGTAGAACTCGGCTCATACCAAACTTTTTGGGCAGCGTAGCGTCACAACGGAATGAAGTTTTTCCTTCATAAGGTTATCGTATTGGAGAGATGTCGCTTTTGGTGAATCCAGCGCCAAAATTAAACGTTTTTTAGATTTAAAACCTGCCCTTATTTGAGAAACACCCATTGCTTTCCAGAAATTGAAGCTATTTGTAATTATTTGGCCTATACTTATTGTATATGTATTCTCAAAGATACTCTTGCACAGTTCCAAAGCACCTATGAAGAGAAAATGGTATTCAGCGAGCAAAGTATGAAGATAAAAATTGGATTCTTCCCAATGAGGGAACTGTGGTTACGCTAAGGAATGTGGGGATATAGCTTTTGCAACATGCTGTCAGGTCAGGGCTCAGGCACGTGGCCAGACGAAATCTTCAAGGGAGACGATCGTCTCCATCCCTCGCTTAACCCAGTATGCGTAAATCCATAGGCGCCAATGGGCGGGACAGAGTTTGTATACTGGGGCATGTGCCTGTGAAAATTGACATTCTTCCGAGAAGGAGAAGTGCACCCCGGTCAAATTTTTCAGCCAAATTCGCCCCTCTAAGATAAAAGTGACCCTCTCAGTTTGCTGGAGTGCACCCTGCTCTAATTTTTTTTTCAGCCGGGGTCCCACCTCTGAGAGAAAAAGTAGCCCTTTCAGTGTGCTGGAGTGCACCTCTAAATTTTCAGCCAGATGAGCCTCTTGTAGGGAAAAGGCGCCCCCTCACTGCACTCAAGTGCACCCGTATTTTGTATTCATGAGGCGACCACTCTGAAAGAAAATAGGACACTTTAATATGCTCGAGCACACTCCCCCACACGAATTTTACAGAAAAAAAGTTGTCCCTTCGAAGATATGACGCCAATCCAGAGGCAAAGTGTCTCCATGGTAATTCCTGGATCCGCCCCTGATAAGCGTAATGCTAAAAACAGCATAGTTTCTCTGTGGCATAGACTCCTTAGTAATGGGACACAATTCCCTAGAACTCCGAGTTGGCTGAAGGCTTGTAGGGAAATAGTGACCCTCTGAGACAAAAAAAATTACCTTAGGTAGACTTAAATGTTCTCCGGACTCTTCCTCGCTCCGCGGATTTGTCCAATGAATGGACTCCGAATGCACTCATCCGAGAAAATGTGCTCCCATAGCATACCTGGGTCCGCCCATAGTGTGTCAGTGGTGGAGATGGTGTCGTTGCCGCCAGCCAGGGCGGAGGCAGCTGTTGGGTAAGCGAATTCGGTGGCGGCAGCAGCCACCCGAGAGGCCGGATCAGCGGTGGTGGTGGCTGTGCCGTCACAGCCCAGTGGGTTTGCACCGCGCCGTATCAGCATCAGAATGTTCAGAATTCAGAGACGGGATTTGGCTTCCGCTGGCATGCGACTATAATTACATCCAGCACCGCCTCGCACAGGCCCGAAGAACCCCCCCACGGAGGTCCTGTGTTAGATGACGCGAAAGGAGGAACGTCCTATCCAAATATTTCCACCGTACCTTACTAAGAGGCACTCACTCACTAGCACGTAGTCCCCCTACATCTCTTTCACCAAGACTGCCAGAGTCGCCTCATGTACTGCCTGCCCCCAGTGTTTTCAAAATAGTTTTCCACCCACTGTGCAGCTGAACGAAAAGTTGTTTGCTAACAGTAGATAATGGTAAGAAGATGCCGATAAAGATAACGATAACATTTTTTTAAGCAGTTTAAAGGAAAATAAAATAAAATAAATAATGCTTCTTTTAGCTTCTAAACAATACATTAGCCTATCCTTTCATAAAATACCATAATCGCTTAGTTGTTTACCTAAAAAAGAAAGTCTTAAACGGTAAAAAGTGTTGTTTAAAAAAGAGTAATATATACGGAACAAACAAAAACTATACACAAACTAGGCAAGGACGTCTTCTTCCTCCTCTTAGGGGATCTCGAACTGGAGCAGATGCGCGCTACCTTTCAGCAACACAAACCTTTGGAAGTTCATGGATGTGAGAATGCTCCTCTTGGGTTTCAAGATGTATGAGCCCATCGAGAACAGCTTCTGCATCGCGGTTGAGCCAGGGATGGCCATGATGTAGCGCCTGAACAAGCCCACAAATATCCTCATGTAGCGCGCGGGGAAGAGGCTCTCGTCCACGACCCCTTGGACATCCCGCCGGACGACCACGCGTCGAGCTCCTTGGCCACCCTGGTGTGGACGGTGCGGCGTGTGGGGGTGGGTTCAGCGGGCAAAAGTTTGGCCAAGACGCCGAAGAAGTTCTCCTGGCTCTCCTTGCTCGGGCCCTCCCCTTCGCTCCCGGAATCTCGGCATCATCCAGCTTCTCCCCCACATCCTTAATAATGCGGCCCCTGATGGCGTCGGCCTTGGTGGGGTTCATGGCCTTCATGATGGGCATCCTGAATCCCGAGTGCAGGGCTATGGCCATCAGGAGATCCTCGTCCTGAAATAACTTAATAAGATATTATCTATTTATACAGGAATAATACAACTTACTTTGAAGGTGTTACTGAGTAGTGAGTACCCCATCGGCCATAAAGAGTTGAGAAATATTCCACCGTTTTAAATAACTGGCTAAAAACTTGCGCCGTACTTAAGGAAAAAGTTATAGAAAAAGTTATCGTTATCGATTGGCCGAAACTGGGACCTCGATGACGCGACTTCGAAAACGATTATCGATAACTTCAAATTCGAAATACGTTATCGTCGATAACGACTTCGATAATCGTTATCGATAAAAGTTATCGAAACGCCCACCACTGGTGTGTGTGTGTATGTTTATGTGCATCTCACTTGTCCCTTCATGGAGCATTAGTTGTCATATGCAGTACACATGACTGCTTACACGTTTTGTGTGGGAAACTGATGACAATTTAGCTTAATGATGAATTATTATACTCACGAAAAATGTAAACTTCGAGGCCACATCGTGGATTATTCTGCTCAGCTGACACGATTACCCCATCGCAGCGTTTTCATAGTTTCTGCAGGTGGCTACTTTTCAGGAAGTCGAAGTCGATGAAACGCAGGAAATTGGCTTCCAATACAGTGTGAGGGGGAATACAAAGGAATTGGTCTTGGCGAATGCAATTTTTGTTTTGTTTCCATTACCTGACGCCAGGGAAGACATCGCCTATCCCAAACATCACCCAACCTCCCTATTTCCATATCATAGCGATCCCTCCACTTGCTTTGTTCGAAATGAAGCAGTGCTCGCCGAAGCTTAGGTTGCTCTCCTGTTATATCACAAGATCAAGTTCAGACATTTCGGAACAGTGATTCATTTTATGGGTTCAAACCGAGGCATGTCCAGTCAGGCTGGAAAACAACCTCATCTGCTGGGACGTCGCTTAGCTGAAGGGTCAAAACAAGCTTCGAACAACAAGCAACAAGCTCCACATCCAGGATTACACAGGATAATTAAAACCTTGGCCTTTGCTTGTGACAGATTATCGGTTCCTTTGGCTTTGTTCCCACCAAACTTGGTCATTGTCTCACCCTCTGGAAAATAATGCAGATTAAAATGTGTGCCGAACATTATAGACTGTCTAGGTGCGTGGATAAGCGTGGTAATCTGGGAATGCTACTAGAGAGGCGTCGTTGCCAAGTAACACCCGGTACGTGCACGGCCTGGCTGTACTTACCAGCCCCTTAGTGCGGTCACGACGCCTCCCTTAGGATAAAAGACGAAGACAGGATTCCTCTGCGGCGGTGACACGTGCCACCGCCGCTGCCTTGGCGTGCCTCGTAAACCACTCGTCAGGTAATTGCACGATACAACTCTGCACTCTGAATTCTGGTTTATTGATGTGTGTATGGGGGCGGGGGGTGAGTTTGGCCAGCCTGCCACCATCTGTTTTATTGACAGTGGAGGAAGAGTGATTTTTAAAGGCGTGCCAGATCACAAAGGGAATTTGCGCCGCCTTATTTATTGACGGGGAGATTTAGAGGCGTGCCGGACCATAAAGGACATTTGCACCGCATTTAAAGCGAGTATGTTAAATGCCTGTATAAAAAAGCAAGTGTTTGCAATCAAGGTGCAGGCAAGTGTGTATTCATGTTAAAGGAACTTTACGTTAGTTTGTATGGGATTTTTGGGTGCTGAAGGTGCCGGCTTTAGCCTACTCTTCGAAGAGCGCCGAGGGATCTTTATCGTGCGGACGAGGAGGAAATTGTCCACACCCTCTATCACGCCGGCTGCCGCGCATTAGTTGCTAGTAGCGGGTTAGTCTAAGCATGCCATGTATGGGTGTCGGGCGGGATAGTACGGTGTTTTTTGTACGCTTTCCTAAAGCAATCCGGCTCATAAAGACATAAAGACATAAAGACATAAAAGATTAGTGCAACTCTGAGCCACAAGGGCCCTTCTTGGTTGCACTCTGTACACTCAACCAGTTGCCCACCAAATCTGCCAATCAGCCCTCCCTGTAATACTGAAAAGCAAGCCCTCTATTCTTATAATGATTGTCTATGCTGTTTTTAAAGATGTTCAATGTGCTGCTACTGACGATGTTTTCTGGCAGCTGGTTCCAGTGTTCCACTACCCTGTTGGTGAAGAAAGTTTGCCTTAACCTTGTTCTGCCGTGGTTAATTTTAATTTTGAATTTATGACCTCTAATTGCATCATTTCTGTTCAATTCAAACATTTCCCCGAGGTATCCCCTCTCCAGACCATTGACAAATTTAAAGACCTCGATGAGATCTCCTCTCAGCCTTCTATATCTAAGTGAAAACATATTCAATTTCTTCAATCTTTCCTCATATGCCAGGTTGCTTATGCCATTAACCATTTTTGTAGCCCTCTTTTGTACTCTCTCTAAAAGCCAACAATCTTTTTCATAGCTAGGAGACCAAGCTTGGATGCAGTATTCCAAATGTGGCCTGACGTATGCACAGTAAAGCTTCCTGATCACTTCCTCACTTCTGTATGATACATTCCTATTTATTGCCCCGAGCATTCTCAGTGCCTTCTTCCTGGCTTCCTTGGTCTGTTCTGATGCCCCCAATTTTGTGTTTAGAATAACACCTAAATCCTTCTCCTGTTGAGTCACTGATAGCACTTGGCCACCCATCAAGTATGGAGCCTTCATATGCTGCTTACCTACATGCATGATTTTGCACTTATCAAAGTTAAATTTCATTTGCCATTCTTTGGACCACTGCACAAGTTCGTCTAAGTCTTTTTGCAGCGAGATATGCTCATCCTGACCTGTTATTGCCCTAAAGACCTTCAAATCATCTGCAAATTTCAAAACTTTACTGCTTAGGCCACTTTCAATGTTATTTACAAATATAATGAACAGTAATGGCCCTAGTACTGACCCCTGGGGGACTCCACTAAGAACATTTTGCCATGATGACTTTGTACCATTTAGCATCACTCTTTGCTGTCTATCTGAAAGCCACAACTCTATCCATTTTAAGATGCTACCTGCAATACCATGGGACTGAAGCTGTATCATTAACCGTTTATGGGGTACCTTGTCAAAGGCCTTACTAAAGTCAAGATATGCTACATCAACCTGATTTCCCTGATCAAATTGTTCTGTGGCGAAGTTCAAAAAGTCCAAGAGGTTTGTGAGACACGATCGTCCTTTTCTAAATCCATGTTGAGTATCTTGAATCAATCTGCTACCTTCCAGATAACTAACTATTCTATCCTTGATAATTGATTCGAGTACCTTGCAGACTAGGGATGTGAGACTTATTGGCCTATAGTTTTCAACTTTCCCTCTTTCTCCTTTCTTGAAAATAGGAACTACATTTGCCCTTTTCCAATCGGTTGGAATTTCATTATGTGAAACTGATCTACAAAATATTATACTAAGTGGAAATGCCAGTTCCTTTTCAGTTTCCCGCAACACCCTAGCATAAATATCATCAGGTCCTGCTGCCTTATTTGGCTTTATTTTCCTGATATGATTGTAAACAACATCACTACCAATGAAATCAACATCATTTGTCAGATCCCATGTAACTGAACTATGGTGTACGGTCGGCAGATTGGTCATATCTTCCAATGTAAACACTGATTTGAACTGCTTGCTCAGCTCCTCAACCATCTCACTATCCTCACCCAATGTAGTCCCGTTTACTTCCAGTGGACCAATTGTGCTAGAAACTTTACTCAGCTTGTAGAAACTAAAGAACTTTTTACTGTCCCCATTACAGTTTCTAGCTAAATCCAGTTCCTTTGCTCGCTTTGCTGCTCTGGTTTTTTGCTTCACAGTGTCTCTAGCTTTTCGATACGCCTTTAGATTAATGACATTTGAGGCTTCTTTAAAAACTCTAAATGCAGTTTTCTTAGCCCTAATTGCTTTTATCACGTCTGGTGTAAGCCATGCTGGCTTTCCTACCCTTCTTTTGCGTCTTTGCTTTTGGGGGACATGTCTAATCTGAGTTTCCTTTAAGTAAGATTTGAACTTTTCCCACATTTCACAGGCATTTAAATTGGAGAATTCTTCTTCCCATCTGATGGCACTTAAAGCCGCTCTCATGCCGTTAAAGTCTGCTCTGTTGAAATTTGGAACCTTTACCAAATTATCCTTGATAATTTCCCCTACATTTGCCTTGAATCTAATTATGTTATGGTCACTTTTTCCCAGAGTTTCGCCTACAGTCAAGTCTTGAACCAAGTCACTTAAATCCGAGAATACAAGGTCCAAGAATGAACCATGCCTGGTAGGTTCCGATACAAACTGGTGTAAGAACAGGTCCTCTTCAAGGCATTTCCTGAACATTTTGCATGATGGGGAGCCAACACCAGCATTTTCATAACCTTTTAGATTAAAGTCACCGAGAATAAGGCACTTCCTCTTAAAGTTTCTACTGATTTCCTCACAAATCACCTTGTCAAGCTCCAGTTGCTGAGAACGTGGCAGGGTTCCTGATCGGTAGAAAGCTCCTATCCTAAGAGTATTGCTGTTGCCTTTTCCCACAGTGACATCAAGCCAAATGGACTCCACAGACACATTTTTATCCCCACCTGCTACTTTTTGAGAACTGAATAAGCTATTCACATAGAGCATTACACCACCCCCTTTCATTGCTGGACCCCTATTGCACGAAAACATATTGTATCCCTGGATCTCATAGTCCTGTAAGTTATCTCCAAAATATCCTTCACTGACCCATGCCTCCGTAATGCAAACAAAATCCGGTTCCTCCTCAGCAACATAACACTTGAACTCATCAAATTTGGAACGGATACTCTGAGCATTAAACATCATACACTTAACAAATGCTCCATAACCACCTTTGGCCTTTTCATATTGAGGAGTTCTTTTATCACTAGATGAACTATAACTCTGTCCCCTTGAGTTGCTGCTGTCCCTATTTGCAGACTTTGAGGTTCTATTACCTTGGCTGACACTATTGGAATATTCCTGAGTTGGCAATGCAATTTCATCCCTCCCCACCCCATTTCCTAGTTTCCCTGAAGGACATGCTCATATACTTTGCCTAACACATGGACCCCCTTCTCAGAAAAATGCAGGCCATCCCTCTGATAGAGGTCCCACGATGCATAAAACCTGCTCCACTCGTCTACAAATGTAAAACCTAGCTCCTGGCAGAGCTTTCCTACCCTGGTGTTAGCTGCCAGTGCCCTAGAGCTCCACTCAGGGGAGGCTCTAGCCCTAGGCAAAATTCCTGTTACAAGCACTCTATTGGTACCCTTCAGGGTGGCCAGAAGGGCCCTGTACTCCCGCAGAAGCTCCTCGCTCCTAGTATGACCTATGTTATTTACCCCTACATGCACTATGACTGTGTTAAACTGGTGATCACTGGTGACCTGTGCCACCGCAGGTACCAGGTCCTTCACCTTGGCACCAGGCCTGGTGATGCACCTCCTGTCCCTCCTACCTTTACAAAATACCCGCTCTAAATGACGCACACGAGAGTCTCCTATGACCAGCACTGACTCCTTACTATTGCTATCCTGTGGGCAGTCATCCAATGCCTGGAACATATTTGTTGTTACTATGCCTGCCCGCTGGGCCGGTCGTCTACACTTCCTCCCGCTCCTACCACCTGCCACCTGCCACTCACTGACCCTTTCCTTAGGTTCGCGTCTCCAAATCCTCCACCCCCTGACCTCATGCCACTTCCCCTCCTGTGACCTACCAGAACTACCCCTCCTCTGTTCACTATTAACACTATTAACACTCCCCTCTTGAGCGATCCCAGCCACCTCCACAGTAGGGGAAACCTCAGCTACCTGGTGGCCTGCGACCACCTGGGCATATGATGTCCCTGCTACGGATTGACCCCTTGTTGCTTTATCTTGCCTACCCTGTGCAACAAGGGCAGCCTTGAGGTTGGAAACCTCTGCCTTAAGGGTCCTAATTTCTTCCTCTAGTGCCTGCATCCTGGTCGAAACCATCCTAAACGCTGCAGCTTATGCCTAGATTTAGATTCAAATTAACTTGCTAAATTCACTTGCTAAACAACCGATAAAAAAGCTAACTATCATTCACTATAAATCGATACCTCCTATACTGTCAGTTAAATATCTGAGTGCCTCAAGAAAAGCAGAAACTATTAAACAATTGTTTGTTTTTTTGTTTTGTTCTCTTTTTAAATAAATTAAATAACTAAACAAGATGTCTAATCTAATTGTCTTCCACACAAGGAGACAACTATATAAATATCCCTTTGATATCACTTATGGCTAGACAGAAAAATGAACAGTCACACAGCACTTATGAATACCCCCAACTTACTACTAATTAAACTATCTTAAACTTCAACGCCAAACACTACGCCCGACTACGCCCGACTACGCTCATCTACGCCCGACGCCCCTGCCAGGTAGCCATTTATTTCTAACTTAGAAGCAAATCGGCTCATGTACGTCCGACGCCATTTGAGTACGGTTGGTTGGTTATTGGTTTTACGACACATCGACAGTTCATGTAGCGTCATGTAGCGTCATGTAGCGAGTCATGTAGCGTCGCCAATCTCGCACCCCGATTGGTCGCGGGCGAAGAATAGCGACAGGCGAGACTCGAACACACAACCTTTCGATTGTGAGACGAGCAACTTACCCCTAGGCTACTCGTCCCCCCATTTGAGGATGGCTATTTAAGTGTTTTCTACGCGTGTTTCGCGATCATGCATTGCAGGCTGATGTGAGAGTTGGTGCCTACAGTGCTCATGCTAGATATGTGGCATACAGGTATTTAAATAGCTTTTGGAGGAGTTGTAGGTGCTTGCCACCGAGAAGCGATGAAAGTGATAGGGTGATGCCCTCTCTTTGACACAATGCCTTAACATGCGCCATGGATGGGGGGGGGCGAAATCCGCCCACCCCTCCAGTTTTTTCGTAGATAATTCCCGATTTTACCGGCCGATATATACAATTCTTTGCGTACCTGCTTACAAATGAACGGCACGTTGCTTTAAGGAAGGAACACGAAAATCGACCGAAAGGTTTTCAAGTTAGGGGTCGGTAAAGTCAAAACATTTTCTCAGCGCCAGACCACAAATATCGCCGCTGATGCGCTTCCCGTATATTGACAAAAAGGAAGTGTTCTTGGCAAAACTACCGACTTGTTTGATGTATATTGTTATGCTACATTGTTTCAAAAATCATGTCAGGTCACCGAGGTCAAGTCAGGTCAAGTTCATGACCGGTTAACACACTCCCTGGAGGGGTGGAGGGCCAAATGCGCCCATCCCTCAGATTTTTCGTACACAACTCCATATTATACAGGCCGATATACGCTATTATTTTCGTACCTGCTTAAATATGACAGGCGCATTGTTTAAAGTAAGAAACATGGAAAATCGGCCGACAAGTTTGTAAGTTATGGGCCGTTAAAGTTTTACAAAATCGCAGCGCCAGACCACAAAAATCGGCGTTGATGGCTTCCCGCAAATTGGCAAAAGGGAAGTGTTCTTAACAACACTAGCGACTTGTTTGATGCATATTGTTATGCTATATAATTTAAAAGTCATGTTAGGTCATCATGACAGGCTAATGGAACCAAACTTGGTCAACTGGAATGTTGTCGTAAATGGAAATGACTGGCATGCGATTGATGTCACTTTGCATATTAACCCCTTCACATCGGAAGATCTACTGTTTGTTATTGTGTACCTAAGCGTTTCCATATTTTATTAATGTATTTCACTCTTTTCTTTGCGAAGCCGATTGCGTCGAGCCGCCCAACGGAGCAGTCAGGCGGGCAGCCCGGTTCCAGTAACTGGAGCAGGTAATGACCTGATAAAGTGCTCTCATATCGGTGACCTGAGGTCATATGGCGGATCTGACATATGTATTTCATCATTAGTAATGTCAAAAACATCATTAATCCCAATTTTGAAGCATTTAAACACAATCACAGCGATCCATAACAATAACAAGTCAAGCCACGCAAAACCAGAACATTTTGCTATTTTGACTTCATTTGACCTTGAAGATATTGACCTAAGGTCACGAAATTTGCACACAATAGTGTTAACTATCGTGCCCATCCACCCTACGAATTTTGTTGCTGTAGCCTTAATGGGAGCCGAGATCTTAGGGGGCGGAATCCGCCCCCTCCAGTGCGCGTAATTGTCAGAGGCCCTCCACGGCGCGTCGTGTTAAGTGGCTGTCTTTGAGAGGTAGCTACTACAGTCTAGCGGGATGTGCGATATGCTTAGCGTGGCATTACATATTTCGCGGTGAGGTGTTGTGTATTGGTCATCCTCTAATTGAGGCATTGTTAGTTTTGTGAAACCAGTTCTGAGGCTATTGAGGAAGACCTCTTTTTGTCGGTGAGATTAACTTGATGAGTTCCATGTACCTATTATTGGTTTGAGTGCGTGGGTGTAGTTGAATTTGTATAGTGTCCAGTTGTGTTATGACCAGGTGCTTTGTTGGTGTTGGCGAATGTGGTGTTGTAGGAGTGTTTTGCAATCGGTTACCGATTATTCCACGCTAGGGTATGTGTTCAATGCTAAAGCTTGCATCGCAAGTCGGTCTGCTTCTTCGTTACCTGGGATGTTGGCGTGGCCCGATGTTCGGAGAAAGGAAAAGTTCATGTTTACGTTGACCTTCTCGTTTACGTTTACGATATCCAATTCCACTGAGCAGGGTCAGGGGGAGGTGGTGGATCCAGGCCTTCTCTGAGGGGCGCGTTAACCCGGTCGGAAATGAGCTACTTTTTCGTGTGGACAGATTCTCCAGTGTACCCCCCCCACACACACACTGGAGCACCGGAGCTCACCTCATGGAATATTTTATCGCCTTGACTGTAGCCCAGATGGAGAACCCGACTGCTCGTGGTGTTCTTTGGCATGGAATTTCCCATGTGACCTCCATTTGCGTGGATGGTGAGCATGGTTCCCTTTGCCCCTGGGTCTGCCGCTGATGAGACCTGCATAGTGTCGTGTGATTTGATTTGAATTGTCTGCGTGTTGTCATCAGCGCCAGCGATTGGTATGCTACTTGGTACATAATGCGTTTTCTCGTTGCTTCCTTTGTTAATCCATTATGGATGCAGGATATGTTTGTCTTGCATGTCGTATTTTCATGGGCTAATACGGAGGTAGAGGAAGAAGAAGAATTGTCCAAAAGTAAGGCATAATAAATAGCTTGCAAGTAAATTGTCCCTTCTTAAGTGTAATCTACCAACCAAATACTGACATTCTAGATTTGAAACTGCCATTACCGTGCAGGCACTACGAGCTTTCCAGACTTAGCTTCGACCAGGGGATCACAACTTTGTACTAACGGAAGGGCATAGGTTGATCCAGGAGCTTTCATGGGGAACACTCGTATGGAGCGGCGCCATTTCCTCAGAGGGGCGCCACTGCGTAAGTACCTGGAAGCCTGGAGGTGCGCCTTCGCCTGAAGCCGCCGAGATAGGGAGGGTGCACTCAAGCGCACCGAAAAGGGGAATTTTTTGCCTTCAAGAAGGTGCATTTCCTCAGAGCGGTACATTCGGCCGAAAAACGGTGAGCAAGGGGAGTTGTTGCACTTTGGCCTTCCCGAAGAGGCACCCCGGTTAGCGGGGTACCACCTTTCCATGGAGGGGGCATGCCCCCAGTTCTCCCCCATATCCACCCCTGGGTGGGTGCCCTTTGGAGATGTACACAACGTTTCTGGTAATTGCCAAGAACCTACGCCAATATCCAATCAGGGGCGGATCCAAGGGAGCACTGGGTGCATTCCACCATGGAAAGGTTGTGCCCTCCAGCCATGAAAAGGCGCTCCTCCGGTAAGGTCGAGTGCACCCTGTCCTCAACTTTTTCAGCCGGAATTGCCCCTCGGAGGACAAAGTGGAGGCCCTCCGGACATGTACCACCCCATCCCATGACAATTCCTGGATCCGCCACTGCTTCCAACATGTTCTAACCACAACCAGGATACCCCAACATTCACGGCTCTGGGGTGGGTCTAAGAAACAGACATACCCCTGTTCCGACCATAAAGCATTAGAACACATTACCACGAGGAAGACCGCCGGCAATCGATACGCAACCGTAAGCATATTTCATGTTTGTCCAGAAATGCTAAGCATGCCACATGTCAACAGCACAATCAGAAATGTGTCGCACATAGATGCCTGCACGCGAGTGTTTAATATATCCTTCAAAGAGGCTTCTTCTATTGACGAAAAATGCATAAGCCATGCCTGTTTCTGGATTCCTGGGCTATTCCTGGCCCACTTACTCCGCTGCATTTAGCGCAGGACATTTCCATCTCATGGAATGGTTACTGGCATATTACGCGCAAAACTATTTAAAGACCGGCATCAAGAAACCCTCGCCACACATTTCCGACAGTGTCGGGCCGTAGTTTGCTGACTTTCGCATCGCACTCGCCTGGACTGCGATCAGGTAGCAGAAACTCCGCGGTGTCTCCCATTTGCTTACACATAACTACGTTTTGCTCATGTAGCTCCAGCAAGCGGTAGGTAGCCGCCGCAATGGTTTTAATCTTAGTCGTAACTCCGACTAAGATATATCACGTGGAACCAGTTCAATATTATAAAAACCCACGCAATCCGACAAATCACACATACCCTAGGTTTTCTTCGGCCTTTCTTGGGCTCAGTAACGTCGCCGGGAGGGGCGGGGGGCGGTGGCAAGGGCAGCCACCTCCGAGGCTGACGTTAAATGCCCCTACACTGACGAAAGAGGCCCACAACTGAAGGAGAGAATCCTGGGTCGATGAAGAGGGTCCCGAGTCAACGGAGAGTGCCCACCGACAAATGATGAAGGCTTCTAGGGCAGCATAGAAGTCCCTTGGCAGAAGACGGGACCAAAACTGAATAAAGCGCCTCTGAACTGATGGAAGCAGTCCAAGCTGTTGAACGAGGATCCCCGGGCTGACAAAAAAAAACACCTGGATTACTAAAGAGGCCCCTGAACTGATGGAGAAGACGGTCCTAGCCGCGGGAAGTCCCCGTACCATCGGAGGTGGCCCGAGCCGGTATGAAGGGACCCTGGGACGACAGGGGTACTGCGAGACCCGTCACCACATACAGCAGACAGCCGCACGAGCTACTGCAGAATCTGCCAACACGCACAGCAGGCACCATCGCATACAACAAACGCCATCATATACAACAGACCCAGACATATGAGGTACTGTAGAACATGCTACCACATAAACAGACGCCATCACATGCAGACACAGTTACTCAAGGTACTGCGGAGCCCACCATCACACACAACAGACACCACCTTAGTCAACAGACACAGCCGTACGAGGTACTGCGGAGCCCACCGTCATACACAGCAGACGCCACCATGGTCGACAGACACAGGCATACGAGGTACTGCGGAACCCACCGTCACACACAACAGACACCACCTTAGTCAACAGACACAGCCGTACGAGGTACTGCGGAACCCACTATCACACACAACATAATCCAGTATATACGACAGACACAGTCGTACAATATACTGCAGAACCCGGAAGTGCTTTTTTTTTCTCGACACAGGTGCAAATGGAGAGCGAAGATTTTCGTTTCCCATCATCGGAGTGGAGGGAGATTTGTAGGAATCGTTTAGTTATCCAGAATACCAGGCAACTTATAAAGCAATTCAGAACTTGCCAAACTATTTTTGTTCCTTCAAGCGAACCACGTGGCCTTCTTTTGTCGATGAATAATTCGTAACCAAATGAAAACAACAAAACAAATAGCAACCAGTACTTGCCATGTATCACCCAAAAACACAGTTAAGGTGTAATCATTGTTTAAGCAACATCAGTGCCAACAACACCAACATATTTCCGCTATGGCGCTAAATGCATAGACGTTCATGGAAGGCAAGAGTTGAGCTGCACTTCGGACGACGGCTTCGGCGTGAGTTCAGCGGTGCCTCGCGTCACTGCAGTCACTGCAGTCACTGTCAGAGGACGTCAGCGGCGGGGCGGTAAGGCTGCAGGTGGCCGGCTCATGGCCTGGACCTTGGACGACTTGGGCAGCCGCTGCTGCGCGATGTAGTCGAAGACGATGGGCACCAGTTGCCTGGGGGCCGAAGAAAGGAGGTGTAAGTGGCCGGGCGCACCCGGCACGCTGCGTAGTTGCGTCGAGCCACATCGATAGCCTATATAGCGCAGCCCGGTGCGGGTGCGCGCCGGGCTGCACCGGGCTACACCGAGCTACATCGGGCTACACCGGGCTGCGCCGGGCTGCGCCGGGCTACACCGGGCTGCACCGGGCTACATCGGGCTACACCGGGCTACACCTGGCTGCGCCGTGCTGCGCCGGGATACACCGGGCTACACCGGGCTACATCGGGCTACACCGGGCTGCACCGGGCTGCACCGGGCTGCGCCGTGCTGCACCGAACTGCGCGTGGCTGCCATGCTTGCCATGCGAGAAGCCATGTGGCTGCCATGCATGCAGGGAGCTGGCATGCGTATCCTTACGCCACATCCCTATCCAATATATCCACATCCAGTGACACGTCCACTGAACCCATTCGTTATATATAGCCGGTTTTCTTTGGGCAAGTGGGAAATATTTGTCCTCCTGAATGGGGATGATGGATAGAGCATCTGCAGTAGCTATATAAAAGTCTTAAATCGTGATTGAAAGCCATTTCCTTATCAATTCGGTGAGTTGATCGGCGACTTCTGCCATTTTTTTCGGTTGCTGGTACGCAGAATACAGTTTATCTACCTTAGCAATGGAGCGGTCTTTTCGAACCGTGGGGATGCAGTCTCTTGCCAAAAACTTAACTCCCCCCCATCCGCTGCTGGAAGCAGCACTACTACGAATGGTGAGTTTCTCCTCCTGATGGGAGTGAAGTAAGTTGCCGAGAACTTCGCCATTTGGTGGTAGCGTGGACCCTTTCAGATTTTCTTTGGTGCTAAGTAGATGTTGTGCATACTTTGACTAGCCATGTCACTTATGTTCCTATACAAGATACAAACAGTGCTAACCGTGTCAGAAATTGTTACTCTACACTGTGAAAGCACTGTTACAGTGCCTGTACTTGATTATCTGCGGAGACGTGCATATTTAAGATGCAGTCTAATTATTTTCGGAAAATACAGTAATTAGTCGAGCTTGAAGGTCAGTGTGCAACTTCTAAACTGTGTTTATAAATTTTAATATTTTTCCTACTAGTTTTAGACCAAAAGGAGCACATCGGGGGTGGGGGGGGGAGCATAACATAAAAAACCAAGTTTTCCAGGACTACCAAAATACACATATATAGCCTTCCATTCCCTATATGCACATACGCAATATCACAGCAAGAAAGGAGATGTTATATATATATATATATATATATATATATATATGTCTGTATATATATACATATATATATATATATATATATATATATATATATTATATATATATATATATATATATATATATATATATATATATATATATATATATATATATATATATATATATATATATATATATATATATATGTATATATACATATCTTTCTTGCTGTGATATTGCGTATGTGCATATAGGGAATGAAGCTATATATGTGTATTTTGGTGTCCTGGAAACGGTTTTTTGTTTGCCCCCCACCCCGTGTTTGGTCTAAACTAGTAGGAAAATATTAGATTGCATCCAGACGATAGGAGCAACTTATTTAGGCTGCATATATATATATATATATATATATATATATATATATATATATATATTATATATATATGCAGCCTAAATAAGTTGCTCCTATCGTCTGGATGCAATCTACACGCAGACATTCGGTCTTACCCATGTATAATCCTCTGAAACGACAGCCCCATTGCGTGCTGTATCCGTTTCCAGATTTCTTTCCATACGATGTGGCGGAAGTGGAGAATCGTCAACTCTTTAATTGCACCAACTGAAACACCAAAGGAGCACATGTGTCGCCCGTGTCACCCATGCTGCTACACCCTACTATTCACGTCAGTTCAAGTCGGAAGTTTCATTTATATTTGACTGATCAATGAAAATCTGTCATGTCTTGAAATAAATTGATATTAAGGGAAATAAAAAAAGGAATGCAATTTACATCGGGAGCCTATATAAATGCAGTTAACCACTTATGCACAGCAGGTCTGTCAAATCACCAGCCCCCACTTCGGGTCACGGTTCCTCAGGGTCCCACGGTCACAGTCCCTCAGGGTCGCGCAACTGCATTCATCCAGAATGCGTCAGCACACCGCACGCGCCTGAAGAGAGTACGCGCTGATGACATATGGGCAGGAAGGGTGCCGATCTACAGATCACGCCTCTCCTGTTGCCCGCTGCAGCCGACTGTGGTGGTGACATTTCGCACGGGATGGTGAACAAGTAGCATAGCTGATGGCTTGACTTTTTACGCTTTGTTCTAGGTAATATCATAGTTAAGAAAATCAGGGACCTGCCAAGAAAGCAAACTTTCGGGAAATATGACATGTCATCTGGGTATTTATGAGAGAATAGGTCGTTGTCATTCGGGGATATTGTTTCGTATACGTTTCGGAGGCGACTTCCCCATTATTTGTAGTTTGTCCTCGGGATGCCTCCCAGCTTTAGCGCGGCAGAATGCAGAGGTATCTCCGTCCAGAGCTGGGTACATTCATAGCATCACATATGCTGGCGTAAATGCATGGATGTGGCC
Source organism: Imbricaverruca yamaguchii (assembly GCA_034440575.1). Lineage (NCBI taxonomy): Eukaryota > Metazoa > Arthropoda > Thecostraca > Neoverrucidae > Imbricaverruca > Imbricaverruca yamaguchii. The sequence continues at coordinate 104,274 of JAOTOL010001228.1, forward strand.
TGAGTTATTTTCTCTGGGCGGGGGATGAATTGCGACGTCAGACGAAATCTTTGTGGAGGTTTCAGCACCATATTTGTCCTGTACGCCTCATGACACCATCATGCAACGGCAGACAAACGCTTTGCAGAAGTGCTAACACCAGATTGTCCCGTTGCGGCCGATGACATCATGGGACAGCTGGCGGTTGGTTCGGGAGATGGTCAGCTCTCCGGTAAATTGCACAGATATCCGAATTGCACGATGCCCAGCGTTGCCCGTGCGGTAGCTGATCCAGAGAATGTGGCGGAGACCGTCGCCCCAACTCACCGGCCATTTCTTCCAGCCAGTCTGGTGTGAATGTGGGCTCGACCTCCATCGGCTTTGTGACGTTTAACGTGAAACGTCGATCCACCGAGAACATCCTGGTCCTTTTGCTGGTCCCAACTGCATATCCCCACACTTCGGATTGAACTTCCATCCGCACGATCGCTGCAACCACACCGTCACTGCAGCAGAATATCAGCTACAGTATGGCTGCCTCTGCAACCACGCTGTCACTGCAGCAGAATCTTAGCTTCAGCAGGTCTGTCTCTGCAACATCACCGTCACTGCAACATAGCCTCAGCTACAGTAGGGCTGTTCCTGCAACAACACCGTCACTGCAACATCATACCAGCTACAGTAGGGCTGTTCCTGCAACAACACCGTCACTGCAACATAGCCTCAGCTACAGTAGGGCTGTTCCTGCAACAACGCCGTCGCTGCAACATAATATCAGCTACAGTAGGACCTTCTCGGCAACAACGCTGTTATTGCAACATAATAATAGCTACGGTAGAGCTAGCTGTTCTACCGTTTGCTTTTGCTGTCTATCTGAAGATGTGGGTAGCTGGGCCCCTTCAAATCCCTTAGCCCTTCCCCTAGAGCAAATCCTTAGGTACAGTGACGAACACAGACAGCACAGGGCCGCTGCAGTGGCGGCTACAGCCGTTGCAGAAGCGGCTGCAGCGGCTGCAATGACTTACGAAGTGTGACCGTCACGCTGGCAGGCGCCGTGTATGTGACGACTCCGTCTCGAATGGTGAGGCGGTACACCATGGGCACGGTGACGGTCCAGCGTGCGGTCTCCCACACGGTGTCTATGAGCAGCGCCGCGTGCGCTCTCCTCTGGATGCTGGAGGTGCTGTTGGTTCGGACCAGGGGAAGACTATGACAACACTCCCACTGTGGGGAGCAGGGCGCACGACTGGCGCACAACATACCTACATTGTGGATTGGATTGTGGATTCGCGACGCACTCAGCAGGTGGGGCCATATGGCGCCGCCTGCCTCTCACTCTGGCAGAAAGGCCGGACATCGCGGGGAATCGAACCTCGCACCTCTGGTACTCGCACTGTGATACAGCAGCAGGAGCAAGGCGACACTGAGTACAGGTCACACCGACGCAGAAAGCCAGATCTGCGTGCATACCAAACACTCACGTATGGGTACATGCATGCGCACACATACCCCGCACATACACAAACACACGCACACACACATACATACACATGCATACTGCACGCCCACATATACACATGGAAACTCCACGCATACTACATACACATACATACATATATATATATATATATATATATATATATATATATATATATATATTTACCACACACCCACACATACTCACATACACATACATACTGCATCCACATATACACATACACACATACCCCACACCCACCCACCCACTCACCCACCAAGTGTGCGATGGAATATGCAATAGGCAGGTGATGAACATTGGCGAACAATAAAACGCTTGTTTTGGCTCGTCGATGGCCAACAATTTCCACTACTAGCACCGACTGCTTACCACTTTTAGCACCGACTGCTTTCTACTACTACTAAAGCAGCACGATTTTACTTGCTCCCTACGAATGCGCTGCACTAACTACAACCGAATTCGGGGTTGATATGCGCAATGTGTGTTAAGGTCCTACTCATTGGACACTTAAGTTGCAAGCAGCACTGAATAGACACGATGGCCTTCGTGGGTACGAAAAGCAGGTAAACACGGTGTGAACACGACTACAAATCAGTGCGGCTTCATTCATTCCATGGCAACACTTTCAATGTTCAGTAAAACAGAAGACAGCTTGTCAAAACGAGGGCAAGTCCTTCGTGTTTGTGCAGCATTCGTCCGTTGCAACTGGGTGGGCTCCTAGATGAACCGTGCAGACACCAATGCACACATGCATGCACACGTGCTCTGGTGCCACAATGGGGCAGCAAAACATGTACTTCAGCATGTACAGGAGCACACCTTTCTGCCAGTGCTACAAAGTTCACATTTCAGACGCCCACACGGGCGGACAAGATCGTCTTCAGTCGTCCATCACACGCCGCCCTGACCTGACGATGTCCAAGTTTTGAACTGACCTGACTTTGTCCACATTGTAGGCGGATATTCCTTGAATGGTGGCAGACCTAACTGTCCACTGGATGTACTTCGTGCCGCCGGTGAAATTCAGTTGGATCACCACCGGGTCCACTGTTCCACAAACGACCACAACCAGATCCAACGTTAGGAATTACGGTACGCATGCGTTGAAATAAACACATGTCAACTTTTATGTACCTAGAGCGAGGGGCACGGCTAGCATCTTCTTAAGGGGCCCGACTAAAAAACATGAAACAGAGACCGCTATGGGCACACGAAGTGCGCCTAAGATTTCCGGCTTGGCATGGTGAAAGTCGCAAAAAACATCTTCTCTCATCTAGTGCATTTTTGGTAATGTGGAATAATTGTTTTCCAATATACTTTTGGCTGGAAGTGTCAGAAATAACTCTTATGCATCATCGGTGACCTAAGGGCTACTATGCCCATTTCGCAGGCACGTGAATACCTGGGGAGTACGGAAGTATGCGTATTTTACTATATAAGATAGATAGGACATATACGAGGGAAAACATCAGAAATCGATGTTTCTTAAAACAGTTATAGCGACCCGTAACATAGTTCAGAAGCAGCGGTGTAATTCGGTGTAATTCATCTAACGGGGTAAATCATAATTATTTTTAGCACGTATGCAACGTGGTACGTGGTACGCTGGGGTACCTACTTGTGAGGTCACTCCGCTCCTGGTGTTTTCTTTCAGTTATTTGGCAGCCTTTAGCACTTATGAAGCCAAATCTGACATGTTTTAGCGCTTATGAAGCAAGGTAGTTGTGAGCCGGGGAACTTATGAGTGTCCCCGTGTATGTTCTGGAGAACAATTAATACAAATATACCTAGTGTAATTTCCCTCCAACTGTAGCCTCTGTATGATGATTTGTACGAGAAATTGCTGGCTGCAGGGGATATGTGCATACATTAATAGAATAGTACACCGTCACACATTTGCTTTCCCCATTGCTACCATTTACACAACTGACAACAAAATAATTAAATCCAGTGGAAGGCAAAACACAATGCACAGCATTTATGATCGGTTTTGTTTGGACAGTATTTCAGCATTTCAACAACCATTACATAGTCAACGGCTATTTGATCCAAACTCGGTTGGTATTGGGCTAAAGGACTTTCTAAATACCAATATTGGTCGAAGCGACACTCACTTTTCTTAAACAACGTCCGAGCATTTGAAAAGGCAGTCTTCAGACATGGTGCGAAGTAATTCGCGACAGATGTGCAGTTATCCAGACCTCTTGCTGAAAACAAACACCAACATTTATCAATTGGGGAGCAAGCAAGCGCTCCCCAGCCTACAAGCAACGACAGGCACAGGTAGTCATCTTCCACGGCGAGGTGCTAACTTTTCTCCTGGAAATCCCGCTCTTGGATCGACGGAGATGAGGAGAACCTAACCACATCGTTCATAAATGCTATTCCAATACTTTTTTTCAGTAACCGGCATGACAGAAAGTAAACCACAGAAATTTGCAACCCTCAATAATATTCCCAATTTCTTAAAATGGAAAAGAAACGCCACCTCCTGGCGGGAAATTACCGCAAGCTTCTGCTTGAGACCTTGTGAACATCTGAACTCTGGGGCGCCCACCTCCTATGGAATCACAGGAACAAACTTATTCCCTCGCCACACTGGGATGGGTGTCACCCTGAAGTGGTACCCGAAGACGACCCGTAAGAAAGACGGGCTACAGCTTGCCCAGTTAGGAATAAATAACCAAACATATCTCCCATACAGACATGTACATTACAATCTATTTCGACCAATTCAGATAACTGAGGTGTGACGTCATTTCTATTGTCATTCCTGAAGTCGCAGATTCAGCCTGTTATACTGCACTTGATCTACTAAGATGACATTTCACATGGTGAGATATTCTCAGACAACGCCATCCCATCAGTGGCATGTTAGTGCTAACTGTGCACAACGAGGATCTCGTACAGGTTTGCAATGGCGGATCCAGGGAACAACTGGGGGTGTGGCCCTCCCTCCAGTAGCCATGCAGCACCTCTTCTACTCTAAAAGTCGCCTTTTCATGAAGTTCGATTGCAGCCCCTCCCCGCTCAACGAGTTTTCAGCCGATTGCGCCTTTCAAAATGGAACAAGGCCGCCCCTCTATAATACACCGGGACATATGGTTCCCTTCCAGAACTCACCTGGAAAAATGGCCCTCCTCCAGAACAAGCACCCCGTCCCCTGATACAAATTCCTGAATAAAAAATACTTCCACAAACCGTTCTTTTTCAACGAAAGTTCTTGGGAAAATGAACAACCTTTAAAGAAGGGCCCGAAACGAACTTTCGCGAAAGAATTGTCAAAGGTAGTGCAAAAGATGAAGTAAAACCCGCAATAATACCCCATGAGTAGGAAGCCTTGATGATACTCCCGGGACGCCATTCTGCATTGGAAATCTATTGCAAACAGCCTTACTGATTATTGCGCGCAGCTTGTTTGTCTGCCGTTTTTGCTGGGGCAGGGCCGAAGGCTGAGGCCGGGACCGGTCGACCTGTGCAGCTTCCGGCTCTCCTGCTGATACAGGTGGCGGCTGCTTGGATGGCGGTTTCCCGGTCGTCAGCTTGGCCAGCTGGGAGTCGAAGTTATTCGCACCAATGCCCAGGGCGCTGCTAATCGTATCGCGACTGATATTCGGCGATGTTTCAGCGGCGGAATCCGACGCATTCTTGACTGCGGACTTGCGCGCGTTCTTGAGCTCCGCTGTCTGCTCCTTGAGAAACGACCGACAGTTCAGTTGCCATAGCGTCGCCGAATCCGTGAGGTGCGCGTCACCCAGCGAGCTGGCGATTGTGGCCATCGTCTGTCTGCTGCAGAGACTGCGGCACGAACGACACTGCGTCAGAGGCGGGACTCACAGAAGCGCACGAAGGAAGCCGTCTCAGAAGTGGTGAGATTCACAGAAGCTGCGGCACAAAGGAAGCCGTCTCAGAGGTGGGACTCACAGAAGTTGCGGCACAAAGGAAGCCGTCTCAGATGTGGGACTCACTGCGACACAAAGGAAGCCGTTTCAGAGGCGGGACTCACGGAAGCTGCGGTACAAAGGAAGCCATCTTAGAGGCGGGACTCACAGAAGCTGCGGCACAAGTGGTGCCATGTAGGGGACGGAGCTCAAAAGGCCTGACGTCAAGCGACAAGCCTTTACACGAGCTCCGGAGAGGGTAGGGCGAAAGCCACCCACCCATCCTGTTTTTCCACGATGTCGCATAAATGCGCAGGGATATTGTAATGAAATGCAATGACGGTGTTGCAAATTGATAAGCAAATTCTCTGCAGCACTCTTTTTTGTTCCGTCGTAAAATGTATGAAATGCTTGGGTGTAATAATAATTACTGACAGGTCGACCGGCCGACCTGCGTCCAAGTTGGTAACGGTTCTGTGGGCGAGGTTAAGTGGTGCCGACCGATCCCAAAGTCATTTAATCCTGAGGGCATTGCCCTATGTTCATAAAATATAGCTGCAAATGTTCACTACAGCCGTAATCTCCCCTCTGATTTGTGTGCTTTTAATGTCATCAGATTCCGAGGTGTTAAAAAAGAAGAAGAATTATCACGCACATCCAGTGAGAGTTATGTGAGAGGCCATCCAGTGCGTGTTTTAACGTACGCACCTGATGGGGGCGGAAACCACCCACCCCTTCTGTTTTTCGACAATATGTCATACACGAACAGAAAAAGCAAATCTTGTGACGTTGTGAAAGATTGATAAATGCATCCTATGCAAATCAAGAAAGAAATACATTGGTAATATCGGAATGCCGGGTGCAAAGCCGGCCGGCAGGCCACATGGCCTCCGAGCATTCAAGATCACAGAAGGTTCACCGGAGCGGGGGAGCGGAGCCGCGACGAGGTCGTCGATCCCGACCTCATTTGACCCTGAAGGTATTGACCTAGGATCATTACATTCGTGCTGTAACGAGTTCACTACAGGTGTAATTTATCCTCCAAATGGTGTGCTTCTAGCTTGAGGAGCTTCAGAGATATTGGAGAGGTGAATCATCCCTATCCCGTTTCCGGTGCGAGCTATGTGAGAGGTCCTCTGGCATACTTGTCAAAGAAGTTAGTGCAAGGGCCCAGCAACGCTAAAACTGGTAATTCAAATCGCGAAAAGGAGAATGCTGATGGGTTTCATGCAACCACTTTGAGTTGATTATAAATTTCATTTGAGATCATCATTTTGGGGATATTATTTGAGGCCTCACCCGAACAGTGGTGTTGAGACCCGTCTACAGAGAAAAGGAACTCCCCTTGCAGCAAACATTCGGGCATTATTATGCGAACATTGCGTCATACCTTGACTACCACGCTTGATGTGGGTGGGATCAGCAACGAGATCACCAACACAGACAGTGGCGAAACATTGCTACGCTGTCAGTATTTGACACTCCGAACTGAGGGAAACGCATAACAGCATGGAACTTTTGGTGTCTGCTTTGAACTACAAAGAGCATGGTTGGCTGATCTGTGGTGACCTCAAGGTAGTAGGTCTCGTCCTTGGGCCGCAGGGCGGCTACACGAAATATCCATGCTTTCTATACCTCTGGGACAGTTGAGCTGACAAACAGCACTATGTACAACGCGACTGGCCATCCAGGTATGCACTTGAACCTGGCTCCAACAAAGTGCAGTCACGCCCCCTGGTTGAACCACAGAAAATCCTACTTCCACCACTCCATATGAAGCTCGGTTTGATGAAAAACATTTGTGAAAGCACTGGACAAAGAAGGACGAGGATTTGCATTTTTGGAACAGAAACCTCCTTATGTGAGCAGAGAGAAGCTGAAGGCTGGTGTATTCGACGGTCCTCAGATAAGGGAGCCCATGAATGATACTCGATTCGAAGAATGTCTGGAACAGTCTGAGCTCTCTGCATGGCTGGCCTTGAAGTCAATCGTCACCAACTTCCTGGGTAATCACGGAAGTGTGGAATACGTGAAGGTCGTTCATGGAAGTCAATGAGTTGATGGACAATTTTCAGCAACTTGGTGCTCGAATGTCGGCAAAAATGCACTTCCTTAGGTTCCATCTATATTATTTCCCAGATAACTGTGGAGATTACAGTGAAGAGCAGGGAGAACGCTTCCACAAAGACATACGGGTGATGGAAGAACGCTACCGAGGTCGGTGGGATGTGAACTTCCTGGCGAACTGTTGTTGGTGCCTGAAGAGGGATGTCCCATCTGCTCAACACAGTCGGAAGTCCCTGAAAAGGCCATTTATTCCGCAGTAGTGTGTACTGTTGGGATACGCTCTGAATACACTTATGGTCCATCTGTTTGGAGTTTAAACCTTTATTTATGCTTCTGTCGGATTCACTAGTAAACCAGTCAGAGCAATGTTTTGGTGCATATGAGTGACATAACATATTTAAAAAATCGAGCTAATCGAGGAAAAGAAATGCCATTTTCGGAATCAGCATGAAAAACTGACCAAAAAACAGCTGAGACACCCTTGACCTTATGAATCACGGAGACCAGTGTAATATACCAATCTGAGTAAATAGCATGTAAGCATGACATCAATCGAGGATTGATGGATATATTAGCTACAAGGCTCCCACACATTGTAAATGTGAATATCAGGGTTTACTTTAGAACTTTGGGAAGCCTTTTTATGCCTCCGAAATTCTCAACGACAGAAAATCACAGCGGCACTCAGTGCTGCGAAATTTTAAATACCCTTTCCCTCACAAATTTTCAATTTTCAATTTTCAATACTCTTTTCAATACTCTTTCAATACCCTGCGAAACTGTCAATACCCTTTCGATACCCTGCGACCTACACAACTCGAACAGCACGCAAAAACTGTTGGCAGTCCTTCGCCTCTCAATTCAATAGGTTCACACTTAACGGAAAAATATGGGACCTGATGAAGCGTTCCAACTTGAAACGCCCACCACCAGGTCACTTCCCCCAGCTGACGGTGAAAGGATAGCACATCACTGACCCACAAGTAGTATATCACCTTCAACTACACTACGCTGGCGTATCTGGAAACAGCAACTACGACACCACTATAGTAAGCGCTCTAGATGCCATTGCCTCCAAACAAACCAAACTTGGACTTAGCTGACCACGTGGATCACAGCTGGCCATGTAAACAAAGAAAAAAACTAGGATTGAGTTGAGATCGTGACCGACATGTAGGTTCATGCATTTAGAGCCGTCATTGAATCATACATCTGAGGCGTTAGTTGCATGCTTTTCAACTTTGTCGCCACCTTTTGCAAAAATGAAAGTGGGATATACGCGGTTGAAAGCTCGATGACATCCTTTTGCATCCATGCTAGTGTTTTTTTTCGCTTCACAATGACGACGTCTTTAATTTCCTTCATGTAATTATTACCACATGTGCAACAACAGTTGGCGATAAATAATTTCAGTAGGTGGGCAAGAATCCGTCAGGCGGCGAAAAACCGTTCACCACAGGGATGGGGATTTCCCCGCAGCAAGAACGATCAACTATGCTCCAGGCTGGGGGCGTAGACTATTTCATGATCCCCATGTTGAAGGTGAACGACATTGGAGGTGCAAATCAAAATGAAATGGACAATGGCTCACTCACGTCATGGGTGAGTGAGTGATTGTCTATATAATATAATTTGTCTATATCGTCTATATATATAATTACATGACTATATAACGCATATGATTCACGGGGCTGGTTGATAGAGCCGGAGACGGACGACGCGTGTTATCTGTTGACAGTTATATACCGGGTATGATTGATTAGTGAGGCTTCAGGACGGACCAGTGAAACATTTGACTATAGTAATCGCATAGAGTGAGTCAACGCTGCAGATGTCGACCCAACGTCATCTAACTTGTTCAGCGACCTCGTCTGGCACAAGTGATGCTATTTTATGAGCATCATCGAGAGGCTCGGGCATTGAGTGGGACACGAGGCCGCGTCACCGATGGGGGAGGGGCGCCTACAGGGTCTCATATTAAGTCATCAAGTTATTGGGCGGCGGATGAGTTATCATTGCGGACCCCACCTGAGGGTAAATGGACGCCGATGCACGGCCCTGAGCGTCACCTCTGACCTTTTCCTGCTCCTGCGGTGGGACAAACATCGTGCGACGTGGCGAGCACCGTCAGTCCGCAGGTACTTCGTGAAGCTGACCAGCGAGCAGTCGGTTGTCTGCAGACCGGCCACCGAGCCAAGGCCAGCCAATAAGAAGCTGCAAACGGAAATGGCGACCAATCAGCGAACGGCGGTGAACGCAGTCGATCAATCATGGTGTAATGCCCAACAAGGGCAAACGCCCAGCCAGCATTTTTGATCCGGGCCCGATCAAGTCTGGGTTGGGCCTACTCAGACTGTCCTGTGTATAACCAAAGCCCGTGTTAAGCCCAGCTAAGCGGGCCCAACCGTTGCCGAATAATGACACTTAGCTCGGAGAGGGGACGACATTAGGCAGAATGCATATACATCTACTCACGACAAACAGTAGGCCAGGCTCGGGGAAGCACCCGAACCAGCAACCTCGCCAGCAATGCGTGGTCCAATGCCAACAAAGTAATCATTAAGGTAATCAGGCGTAGCGTCGGGAGCATTTCGATGGCCCTTGGCATCGCCTATGGTGTACCGAATGCATCGTCTCATGCCCCCTTGTCCCGCTCTCCTGGATGCACCTCTAGCCGATCATGTCGTTGAGGGTGACGCGCCGAACGGCAAAACGCACTTGTCTGTTGAGTTTATACACGGCTGAGCCGTGACCTGAGAAACGCAGCGCCGCCCGACGGCGGGCCATGATATCTCTAGTTCTGTCCGACACCGCTGGGGCGCTAGGGTTCCGTACGCATTTCCGCCTAACTGGAGCGTGCCGGTAAAATCCGTAAAAGCGAGTCAGGAAAGCGTTTCATTTCATCGCAACCGTCTGGAAATAGCCTCGACCAATTCAAGCGCATCAGGTCACGATTCAAAACAGTTTGTTCAATCCGGAGCAAGCCATGGGAGTGTACTTACGATGCGACACACAGGACGGATGAGAGGAGCTTCGATAAAAACGCAGACGAATTTGTATGCATCGAAATGACAAAATCTCGAATCACAACGTTTCACAAGATGACGACAATTTGTTACAAAACATCCAGTAGAGAGCCGCTTGAATGAGTAGGCATCGTTACAAATTGAAACAGTCAAAAATTCGTTCATCACCATTTTCGCGGTAACCGTTAGGTTTTGTAAGATCGCAATTTAGGTCGCTGTAGATAATCACTTTGCACGACGGATGATCAATACAAATCCGTTCGTACTGTGGCTCGAAATCGGAGAAGTCCGCTTTCAAGTCTGAAACATTGCGCCGGGGAGGACGGTTCGTAGTGCCGAGAATAAACAGCCGCTTGCCGTCCAGGTTCACCAAGGTCCACAATGACTCAAGCCTGCTGTTGGGTCGTGGTTCGAAAGCCCCTTTGAACGGTGTCGTGCTTATGCCGTCCCTGGCGGCCATGGCCATACCACCGAAGCCTCATTTGTCCGACCTATACGCTCGGTAGAGGTGATAACCCGGCAGAACCAGTAGACAATTTGGTATGGCGGGCTTGAGCCAGGTCCCGTCGAGTGCAATGATGTCATACTGGAATCGGCGGAGCTCGAAAGGCAATTCTAGCAACTTCGGTTTTAGGCTCCGAATGTTCCTGAGACCAATCAGACGTACAAACTTTCTTCGCAGGCGACAACCCCACCGCCACCGACACGTCCCTTTGCCTCCACGGCGGATCGCTCCGGGCGCGCGTCTGCCACGCCTGGTCCGGCGTGGGCGAACGTCCGGGACTCTCCCGCCGGAGGACATCACTAGGTCAGCCGGTGACCGGCCAAGGCCGATTTCAAGGCCATCCGAACCGCTACAGCTCCCGCGCTGACGGTCGGCCGACCGCAACAGACCATCCATGGACATAGTGACGTACACCAGGGCATGCACGACAACGAGGTAGACGAACAGGCGCAGAAGGTCGCGGTGAGATGACAAGCGGCTGATGGTCAGCATGGCCCATGGTCAGCATGGATGCAGGCAGTAGAAATGGTGGTGGCCACACACGGCTGCAGCGGCGGCAGGGGGCGGGATGGCCGAGTGGTTGAGGTGTCGGGCTGTGGGTACCAAAGGTCCCGAGTTCGACTCTAGCGCCACTCAGGACATTTCCCAATCCCGCGGCCCACCGGCGAAACAGTGTGGGTGGCGCCATTAGCCGTGAATGTGCATAAAGTGTGTTGTGAACCAACCAATAAACAAACAAACAGCAGCGGCGGCAGAATCACCCATCACCAACCAGCCGGGTCCGCAGTCGCCGAAACCGGCGAGACTCCTCACTCAGACACAACCAGATGTCGATGCAGATGCAAATGTACATGCCGAAGAATCGGGATGATTGCAGGTAGGATCCGAGCCGCATCACACTCACTCGCAGACACAGATCCGTCACATGGTCACAGATCCGTCACATGGTCACAGATCCGTCACATGGTCCGGCCAATCGCCGGCAGAAGGTGAGAAGGTGAGACTGTCGTCTGCTTGTCTGTCTGTCTATTTCTCTCACTTAGGATAATCGGCGGCAGCAGAGGGTGAGAAGCGCCGGTGCCGCGTCCTACAAAGGGAACGACGCGCGAGCATGGCGAAAAATTAATGGTTTATTAGCATTTTAAGAATCGTCGAGATGAGTTTGTGTGGGGGCGAGTAGCCTAGGGGTAAGTTGCTCGTCTCACAATCGAAAGGATGTGAGTTCGAGTCTCATCTGTCGCTACTCTTCGCCCGCGACCAATCGGCGTGAGAGATTGGCGACGCTACATGACTCAACGGTCGATGTGTCGTAAAACCAATAACCAATCAAGAGGAGTTTGTGTACATGTTGATATTTTCAGGAATATTGGATGGGGAGCCCTACATATTATGTTTAAACTGAACAGAGAAGCGTCTGGCATGAATAAAATCCAACAGCGTCTTGGAATTCCAAGTGTGATATATTAAACATCATCATTTCAGACGAATGTCCCGATCAGAATTCCTCGATCCGCCTCTAGTTTCAGGCCACACACCACCGTCTTGTACTCACACAACACTAATGGAGGGCATAGTTGCGCCGTGTGATCCGGTTGCTAGATGGGTGACGCCTGCTCAGCAGAGCTGTCGGACGGCTTTCCTCCAGCAGCTGCTCGGCAGCTGCAGCCGACCGCGACACCTGTGGGTCTTCGAGGCTGTACACGGACACCTGTGGGTCTTCGAGGCTGTACACGAAGTCCGTCCCACCGGCGGGGCTTAGTGGAATCTGCACCACAGCACCGAAAGCTGTTCGGCTGCTGTTGTCAGAGGCTGTGCCGCTGTACACAGCGGCTGCATCAGCCGTTGATGCGCCCGGCAGCACACGGCAGCTGACGTCGACGGGTGTGCACGACAGCTGATCAGGCAGCAGCTAAATACGTCAGCTGACTAGGGTGCAGGGTTTCGCTACACATGCACGTCACATAAGCCGCGTGGGCTGTGGTCGCAGTCACTTCTGACACGAGTGTCACGCCATTTCGCCCACAGTAAAGTAGAGCACCATGAAGTGACGAAGTGGCGATGCAGGGCGCAAACGCAATGCAAACGCAATACGGCGAGCGATAATAGTAAAAGAAACAGCCGAGGAGAGAGAGGGAGAGAGAGAGAGAGCGAAAAAGAAAGAGAGAGAGAGAGAGTGAGAGCAACAGGATGGGAATGAGAGAAATAGACAGGCAAGCAGACAGACAGACGAACAGACACAGAGAGACAGACAGACAGACAGACAAACAGCATGTCCGCATATTCGCACTGTCGGAACCACAACTTTATGGTTGAGTTGCATTCAATCCACAGCAAGAAAGTTTGTCTCGTCCCGTCCCTCCGACAAGATCCTCTCTCACACCCCCGTATCGGGTGGGACAGTCTGAAGGCCGTTGACATCAGAAAGCGCTCGACGAGTACGGGCAGAAACCAACCTCACCTAACCTTGCCTAACTCGCTGATCCCAGATGATCCGACTTCAAGATTTTCACACAGCATGCAAAATTGATGTGGAAAAGGTATTTCAAGTTTCAGTGCGCTTTCGCGCGCAGTTCTTTCACTTTGGACGGAAGGGGGCGCCTATCAATCACCCAGAGACGGTGCGGGTTAAGCGGCTGCCACTCTCCCATCCAAGCCGGGTTACATGGATAATCTCAGAAATTAGCAATATATATATATACATATATGCGTTTATCTGAGTTCAAGCACATCATATTGAGAACTGAGATTGGCCAGACTAAGATGACCGGTCTGGTCTGACTTAGGTTCAGATGGACTGGATTGAGTACCCATCCAACGTGCCAACAAGACCAGACACCACACCATTTTTCCGTAAGGTCAGATTTAATTGCCGTAAGGTTTGAGGTCGGAGACACTCCAAAGGCGTGACACCATCACTTAAGTTCCGTTTTCCTCGAGTGTGTGACACGTCTAAGTTCCGAAACTCTCCAGTCTGAAGGCAGGTCCGCCTCTGGTGTTTGGTGCACACTGGTGAGGTAGCTGTTGCACAAATGATGTACATGCAGGTGGTATTATGGAAGACCAGTTGCAACCCCAGCGTTCGCAGCTCTGTCCTCACTTCTATCCTCTCAGACACCAGCTTTCTCACATGTCGGCATAGATCCTGCTGGAATTCTGCCAGTCAAAAAAACGGCGATCAAGTTGGTGAGGGGTGGTACACTCGGTTACAGTGGAATGCTCTATGGGACCTGTACTATTGCTGAACCTAGGCTGTGCCGCTTTATTTCACTCCAATCATTACTGGTGCGCTGCGCCGCTTCACAGTTAAGCGTTGCGTGACAGTCTACTAACTTCACCACGGTAAAGTGTCAGAGCCACAGGTGGCCATTTGCCCAGCAGCAATGAAGTGAGAAACAGCAATGAAATGAGAAACACGGGTCTGCGCTGTTCCCGCATTGCATTCCTCAGACGATCAAACAACATCGAAAGTGCAACGAGCAGACTACAACTGGACTCCTTTCGACAAGCAAGAATTGATCAGCAACAACCTAACCTCAGTGGCGCCATCATCCCAGGGATGCCCCAACGGCCACAGCCGTTCTGGCGGTAACAACCGCCCAAGTGGCTACGGCTGTCCCAGTGGCCTGACCACAGCTGCTCCAGTAGCAACGGTCGCTCCAATGATGGCGAAACAAACAGCTCAGCGGTAGCTTGTTTGTTTATTGGTTGGTTCACGACACACTTTATGCACATTCACGGCTAATGGCGCCGCCCACACTGTTTCGCCGGTGGGCCACGGGATTGGGAAATGTCCTGAGTGGCGCTAGAGTCGAACCCGGAACCTTTGGTACCCATAGCCCGACACCTTAGCCACTCGGCCATCCCCGCCCACTCAGCGGTAGCTGTGACGACCGCCACTCCAGCGGTGCCATTTGCTTCGCGTTGACCGCTGGTGATAACAGTTAAGCAATAAGAAATGAGAAACAATTGCAGAACATTGTGCGTTCGGCATAGCTGGTCAGGCATGTTCCTTGTAGTCCCCATGTCCCCAAATCTAGCACTTGTTATTCTCCATTTGTATTCACGCAATATCTTGAAAACGTATTGCAGTGTTGAAAAGGCGCAACAATATGGGCCCACCAGTGGTCACGGGGTCCGTCCCCCTTTGCAACCGAAAACATACTGGATCAAACAAAACCCTTGGGATATTAATCACGCAAAACCCTAAATTGCGTACCGAAAGCATCCTCTGTTTCGCTGTACTTTTTGGTCAGGCTTCTTAGGAAAATCATGAACTATGTCTGAAAGTAGCGGATAACGTAAAGAAGCAGTAGTGTCCATTGAAACAACCACTCGTACTTTTGTTCAAGCTAATATAATTGATGCCTTCATTAGAGATGGCTTGACGTCCGTTTATTTTCCGGAGTACGTTCTCTCTTCTTGGTCGTTGTCGGTAGCTGGGCGGTTTGTATTTCTTCCTGGTCTTTACCGGACTGTTGGACCTAGATTGCAGGTTCCACACTAGTCACGCCAGCGCGTACTGCACAATTCTTTCCACGTATTTAACCTTCGTTGTGTTATATATGTATATATATATATATATATATATATATATATATATATATATATGTATTATATATATGCCGACCTTGGCCTATAACCAAGGTCACCATAATCAAAAGACTGAAGTATATCGACCATGCCACTTCGATTGGTGAAGGTTTCATGAATTTCGGTTCAGTAGCTTAGAGCACGGGCACCGCAACAATTGAAAATAAAGATGCACTTATTTTGCGACCTTAGGTCTAGGTCAAGGTGACCGCATTGCAAAGACCCAAGTAAATCGACTATGCTGCATCGATTGATGAATGTCTCATGAAACTCAATTCAGCCGTTTAGGAGCATATGCATCACAACATTTTCAAAATGGCTGCTCCAAATGTAGGGAATAATCTATTAGCTTTACGTAGCGGTGAGAGTCACCATATTCAGAGGTCCCAAGTACATCGACCGATTTGTATCGATTGGTGAAGGTTTGATGAAATTCGGCTCGGTAGTTTCGGAGCATGGGCACGGCAACAACCGTGCCGTGATGAAGTGCTGTCCACGCTAGCTTAACCAGGCTCAGTCTCTCCGATCAGATCCTCACACCCCGTCTCGGGGTTGGGGGTGATAGGAACCCCATCTAACATCCAAACTAAGAGTCGCGCGAAAACTAAATAGGTGTCATTGGAAAGCGCTCGACATGTAGGGACCGGCTCCACCCCCCATAATTGTTCCCCCAAAAGTGACATCACTAGTGGGCTTAGATGTTTAAGACTTGCATTATGTTTTTGGCTCTGTGGAGTTCATTTTGGGGTATATTTGAAAGATCAAAATTGGAATCAGAAAAGGACAGCGAAAACGACCAGGACCATGCATTTTGCAGGGGCGGGTGTTTAGTTAAAGATAGATACAAGGTTTATATGGGAAAGTTGCTTATAATTGTCTGATTTTTGCGCCTCTGAGTGGTCGCGGCTAACTTTTTTTAAACATCCCCCAAGCTCTTACTTAATGGATCGATCACGTTTGGGATGTACGGATCCGGAGCCGGAGCCGGAGCCGGAGCCCGAGCCGGAGCCACCGGGACATTTTATTTGGAGCTAGAGCCGGAGCCGGAGCCGTCCAAAATTTTCCCGGCTCCGCATCCCTGCATTCGACTATATTTCGCTTTTTGGTCGTTAACCCTTAACTGTTGTGAGCTTTCGACGTCATTAACCTTGGACGTTATGGACTCTCCACGATCTGTCGTGAAATGTCCTACCTTGCTAACTTGTCACTTTCCCTATCCAATCTGAAAACATGTCTTGAAAATAATGACTTGGACCCCCTGGCTCCCCGAGAGATTCCGTCCATGCCGGTCCACTCAAATGCAACGTTGTTAGGATCCCAAAGCGACGAAGGTACGGTTTCAGAGCCATGGGTCCTCGTGTGGAGGTCGACAGAACCGGCAGTGATGCTGCAATCTGGCGACGATGGCACAACTCGGAGACCTGCGCACATGGCGGACCATCACGGTCTCGCCCTCCAGGCCACCGATCAGGTATAGGTGGAGCCACTGGTGGAAGGATCCTCGCCACAGGACAGGTATAGGTGGAGCCACTGGTGGAAGGATCCTCGCCGCCGGATAGGTATAGGTGGAGCCACTGGTGGAAGGCTCCTCGCCACAGGACAGGTATAGGTGGAGCCACTGGTGGAAGGCTCCTCGCCGCCGGATAGGTATAGGTGGAGCCACTGGTGGAAGGATCCTCGCCACAGGACAGGTATAGGTGGAGCCACTAGTGGAAAGCTCCACGCCACAGGACAGGTATAGGTGGAGCCACTGGTGGAAGGATCCTCGCCACAGGACAGGTATAGGTGGAGCCACTGGTGGAAGGCTCCTCGCCACAGGATAGGTATAGGTGGAGCCACTGGTGGAAGGATCCTCGCCACAGGACAGGTATAGGTGGAGCCACTGGTGGAAGGATCCTCGCCACAGGACAGGTATAGGTGGAGCCACTGGTGGAAGGATCCTCGCCACAGGACAGGTATAGGTGGAGCCACTGGTGGAAAGCTCCTCGCCACAGGACAGGTATAGGTGGAGCCACTGGTGGAAGGCTCCTCGCCACAGGACAGGTATAGGTGGAGCCACTGGTGGAAGGATCCTCGCCACAGGACAGGTATAGGTGGAGCCACTGGTGGAAAGCTCCTCGCCACAGGACAGGTATAGGTGGAGCCACTGGTGGAAGGATCCTCGCCACAGGATAGGTATAGGTGGAGCCACTGGTGGAAGGATCCTCGCCACAGGACAGGTATAGGTGGAGCCACTGGTGGAAGGATCCTCGCCACAGGACAGGTATAGGTGGAGCCACTGGTGGAAGGATCCTCGCCACAGGACAGGTATAGGTGGAGCCACGAGTGGAAGGCTCCACGCCACAGGACAGGTATAGGTGGAGCCACTGGTGGAAGCTCTTCGTCATAGGACAGGTACAGGTGGAGCCACTGGTGGAAGGCTCCACGCCACAGGACAGGTATAGGTTGAGCCACTAGTGGAAGGATCCTCGCCACAGGACAGGTACGGGTGGAGCCACTGGTGGAAGGCTCCTCGCCACAGGACAGGTATAGGTGGAGCCACTGGTGGAAGGCTCCTCGCCGCCGGATAGGTATAGGTGGAGCCACTGGTGGAAGGCTCCTCGCCGCCGGATAGGTATAGGTGAAGCCACTGGTGGAAGGTTGTCCGGCAGGGTGCTCGTCAGAGTAAGGTCTCCAGGGAGTCAGATGGCTGCACTGCACTGGAGCCATCCGAGGGTCAAACTCAGCTGGACAGCGCAGCTATAAATAAAACTACACGGAGTTGCAGCAAATGATGCTCTTGCTCGATAGTTTTGCGTTTTCGTTTCACACAATACTTGGAGCTGTTTCCGCATCTCACGTCCGCCTTGTTCAAAGTGTAGTTCGCCGGACGTAGCACCAGAAACATGCCACGAATGCACTAAACACTGGAAATCGAGAAGCATTCCCAATGGAGGGGCGTACAGTAGAAGGCTGCTTGGTTCGGCTGAACAGTTGCCCTTAGTAGGCACATAAAACCGTTGTATAGAACGTTGCCATACGATATATTGTTGTGCAAAATAACGACATTATGTGCTGTCGTGTGGGCTTCAGCTTCCTTAACATACACGCTGACACCTTCATTAGAGGTCATTCGTGGGTACGATGTACGGTGGGACATTGGGACTAAAAAGGAGAAAGGGATGCAATGCAGCATTGGGGTTTACAACACATGAGCACGGCTGCAAATAATTTCGTCTCAAACCTGCATAATGTTCGTTGTGCTTCCCCGAATAACGTGTATCCGATCAGCAAGCTTAGCTACATTTAAAATAATTCCAAGTAGCAACACGATGCAAAAGGTAACCGATGCAAAAGTTCGCACCTCCACGCTGCAAAAGTTCAAAGCGACAAATGGAGGCCGCCATTACGCACGCGATGAAGACGGTAAACAAGACCATAAAACACGAGTTTGCAAGCTTACCGCAGTGAGCGGGCACATAGAACACTGATCACCACACAGGGAGCACTGCAGCACTCAGTGACGTTTGTGGCGCACATGACGTGAGGTGCACCTCCGTAACCGCACTTGTCCGCGCGCCCGCCGCCGCCGGACGGTCAAGCGAGGTCGGCCGGGGTCAGCTGAGGTCGGCCGGGGTCAGACGTCGCGTCTACCGCATCAGGTCGGAGAACAGCTGACCTGTGTAGCCCACGTGTGTGCTGGGCGGGTTGCAGAAGATGACGTACATCCTGAAACGAACAGCCGTCGCTGAGTCGAGGAAACCGGCCGAGGTCAGCCTACAATAAGGCCGCCAAGCACAGTCTGTACACACCAGTAGCGGAAGGGACGCACACCAGTGACTTGACATTTGTCGGAACTGCACGCCTGTGTCTGCGCGAGGATGGAGGTTCAGCCTGTTCCTACGAGGGTGCCTAGAACCAGTCTAATCTTAACATATATTTTCTACATGCACCAAGACATTACAGGGCTCACTTTTTGCAGGCACACTTTCGAGGGCCATACCGCCGAAGGAAACTTCCGAACCGACCGCAACGGCGCTCTCTTGGCAGCCCTGATTGATACCAATTATTGCGTCCAATTTTCGTTGGAGTGACTGAGGTTGTACATCGTGTTTGTGGAACACGTTCGTAACACTTTTCTTCAATTAGAGTCGGCTCTCAAACATCAAGCTAAGTATAGATTGAAAATGAAATTTTATCCGATAGGTTCATGCACCAACTATGGTTCTTTTCTTGAAAGTAAAGTTCGTGCCAACCATATGTGCGACGCTGAGGCGATCAAATGCAGGAAAGGTTGGTGTCTTGTAAATGTTTTTGAACACACACAAAAAAAAACAGAAGCTCACTATGACTAAACTATTCAGAAATACTGATAGTTACAGATACGGTAGTCACATTCATGCCTACACAGTACACATACACACATGTGGGGATATACTATGCAGGTACAGCATCTACCCCCCCCACTGGGCGTGGAGCGTAATCCTTTCTCGCTTCTGGGCGGTGCTTGGCGGTAATCTCGACCGCTGCAGGTGACTTCAGCTTCCGACGGCGACACCAGTGTGTGATTTGTTGTGGTGACCGGCCGGCCGGTCGGACGCCGCGACCAGCCGTCTCCGCAGAGAACTGCTTACTCTGCTTGATCGATACGGGATGGCTCAGTCTGAGCTGGAGCCCCGCACGGTCCACCCATTAAGGTGGCGCCAGTCCGACCTATTCTCCTGCTCGGGGATGACGTGCGAGCGCAGTCCAGGCGCGGGCTCGACTGGCCGAGCGTGCTTCGGCCGGCCGCTCGGCTGGGTACCTCTGGGTACCTCTGGCCGGGCGGTGTGGAGGTGGCGCGCCACACTCAAACTGTATATATCACATACACACCACTACTGCTCGATCTCGATGGCTAAACGCTGTCGCAAGTGGGCAGATAATGCATGGGTCACCCGTCAGCAGTATCTGCTACTCGTACAAACACAACGATGACAAGTGAAGGGTCGCGGCTAGCGATTCTGCGGATAAACACGAAGCACGACACCCTGTACATGCTCGCGCCGCACCCGAAAGGGGGTCGCAGCGCCGGTACCCCCACCCCCACCCCAGCCTGCCCCGTCTGCCGCCGGTCGCCTATCCTGTCTGAATAGGGTGCTGTCAGCCTCGTTGAGTACATACCTCGACTGACGTGCCCTTGTCAGTTTTGACATTCTGCGAGGACAGTCGATCAAAATTTCGACGCTCCCCACGGCCTCCTAACCGTATCGAGGGGAGTTCATTCGCCCCAAACAAGTGAGTACATGAACCCCCAGATGTGTGCTGCCCTTGAAGCCTACATCATCACGACCGCCAAGTGGCTGTTAGCCGACTGATCGATACCTCATGCGTCTTATTGTGCTAATCGCCGTCGCTGAGACCCTTGCGGTTGTGACGACTGCTCGCCGCCCGTCGCCCGCCACCCGCCGCCCGCCGCCCGCCGGCCGCCGGCCAGAGTGACCTTGAAACCTTCTGCAGCCGACTACTGATTACATCACCCAACGTTCTCGGTCGGCTGTACTGAGCGACCAGTCAGCTGATTATTCCAGCGGCCGCGCGAGGCGAGGGAGACGCGAGCTCCTCCGCTGTGAGAGTTAATGCTTAGCTTGATTCAAACATTGATATAATTTATAACGACATCAACACAACATTTATTTACCGGCTTAGCATTTGCTAAAAGCAAGACAAATGAGAATGTTTTTACAGCATGAAAATTGGAAGAGGTTCTGTGCACTGCTGGATCTGATGTCCAACGTGGGCTGCATCAGCACCATGTTGCAAAGGGGTCATTCCACGTCAAATCGCACAAGAAATTCCCCGACCCCCTCCGATTTTGATGAAAATTGGTACACCTGTAGTACCAAGTAAAAGAACACATCACGCCAACTTTTAGTCCAGAGTGACCTCTGGGGTCAGATATAGAGGTCATCCTAGGTCACGATTTTTTACCGACTTGACATCAATAAATTGCAAATATCTCGTGTGTTATTTAACTTAGCGGAATGAAATTGGTGTCAAAGTGTGCAGAAGCCCTGGGCCATTAAAAAATATGGCAAAAGTTGCACGTGACCTCCCCGTGACCTTTGACCTAACCAGGTCAAAGTATACAAATATATTTTTATATATCTTTGCCCGCCCTTAATTCGACGAAACGGTGCTATATTAATGGTCGTGATATTATCTAAGAACCTGCAAAAAAGAAAGGCGGAGACTTGAAAACTTTTTGAGATATCGGCCTTCGAGTATTGTCATAGGACCAAATGCATGCATGTCCCGAGGCTATTTACCATATTATCGATGATAACTCTGGTTACCTTCGTCCGATTATCGTCAAATTTGTTGCGCAAGTCATCGGTGGCAAACTGAACTATTTTCCAGATTTTCAGGTTGACATGACCTCACATGAACTAACATGACCTTGGGAAGTTTGTATTGCCTAAATACATGCAATATTGCAACTTACGTGAATATTCATGGCCATGATATGATTCATGATAACCGAGAAATCGATAACATTGAGTACCGGAAGTGGACTAATACTGATAGGTACACCTTAGAGGTGGTTACGCAAACTTCTGAAGATTTTGTGCGATCATTTTGTGAGCAGCTGGAAATACTTGTAAAGCATGATTTTGTCGCCCGTGCCCAAGGCAATTATCTGAAAGGCCTAAAGGAAACACTAGCTCCTGCAGAGGTAATTGTTATTGGAGATTTTTCCGAAAACTACGCTATGGTTACACAGGATGAGGTACAGTCCCATCACTGGAACAAACTGCAGGTGACAATCCATCCGTTTGTGGCTTATTGGCGAAACAACGCAGGGGACCTCAAACATTTTTCTTACTCTGCCATTTCCGACTGCCTGACGCATGATACTGTGGCTGTCCACCTGTTTCAAGGAAAACTCATTGAGCGCCTGGAAGCAGAATTAGGCCAGCGCCCCAAGAAGATATTTTATTTTTCAGATGAGGCTGCCTCGCTATACAACAATTGTAAGAATTCCCTAAATTTGGCAGAGCATTCCGTCGACTTTGGAATAGACGCCGAGTGGCATTTCTTCGCAACCGTTCACGGAAAGGGACCGTGTGATGGCATTGGTGGGACGTTGAAAAGGTTAGCTAAAAAGGGAAGTCTGCAAGGAACTCTGATTGAGATCCCGGACCAGTTTTATCAGTTTGTAAAAAAACATGCCACCGGCACGTGCCTGGAGTATTTTCCCAAAACCGAGTGGGTCAAAGAAACTAAAGCGTTGAATGACAGATTCGCAGCTGCTTGCACAATACCGGGAACAAGGAATGTCCATCGTGTTACTCCGTCTCCACTTAATGGTATGGTGGTTGTGAGATGGTTTTCCGGCAGCGAGACGGGCCGTGAGGTACGTGTGGCGAAAAAGGTTGGTAGTTCTTCGTGAATATACGGTACTGCTGTTCAACTTGTTTTATGGTCGCGGCTATTTGCATATCAGAAACATTTACTGGCCCTCCCGATAAAATGTTAGTACGAAACGCACGCGAGCTGAAACAATATATTCAGGCTATAAAAACCGAGGAAACATATTTTTTGGCGAAAAACTTTTGCCAAAATAAAGATAGAAATATAATTTTGTTACAATTCTATTTTCCTCGTCAGGCCGCGTTGATTGATGTATCACATGACTTAGCTAGCTGAACATTTGATCCTGACCCCAGTTTACCTCCAGGTCACCCTAAACCGAGGTCAAGTGATGACCTAGCTTGGTCATATTATACATCATGATTAACCAGAGGATCTCGATGGCATTAAAATTATTTATATATCTTGATTCTATATAAAGTTATTGACGAAAGTGTGACATGACCTCATAGTGACCTCACGTGACCTTGCAGAAGACACTTGTTCAAAATAAAACTTGGCTCGTTTGGAGTAGCCTAACCTAAAACTAGGTAATATAGCCTGTACGAGCCAAATTCAGCGTTTTTTTGTTCAGGAAAATATTTGTGTTTCCCTGTTGGCTTGTAATGGAGAGGTCACTGCCAGGTCATGTGAGGTCAGGTCAACTTGAAAATCTGTCAAGTAGTTTAGCTTGCCACCGATGATTTGCCCACCAAATTTGACGATAATCGGACCAAGGAAACCAGAGTTATCATCGATGATATGGTAAATAGCATCGGGACATGCTTCGATTTGGTCCTATGACAATACCTACTCAAAGGCCGATATCTCAAAAAGTTTTAGAGTCTCCGCCTTTCTTTTTTGCACGCTCTTAGATAATATCAGGACCATTCATTCAGCCACGTTTAGTCGAATTAGGGGCAGGCAAACATATATAAAAATGCATTTTTATACTTTGACCTCGTTAGGTTAAGGGTCACGGAGAGGTCACGTGCAACTTTTGCCATATTTCTGAATGGCCAAGGGTTTCTGCACACTTTCACACCAATGTCGTTCCGCTAAGTTAATTAACATCTAATATATATGCATTTGATTGTTGTCAAGTCGGTAAAAATAGGCGACCTAGGATGACCTCTAAATCTGGCCCCAGAGGTCACCCAGGGCTGAAAGTTGGCGTGTGAGGTTCGTTCACTTGGCACTACAGGTGTATCAATTTTCATAAAAATCGGAGGGGGTCGGGTTCAAAATAGCCAATTCTTGTGCGATTTGACGTGGAATGCCCCAAAGGCAAAGGCCAATTATTTATTTTGTCACACCAGTGCTGAGACAGTTACTGCGAAGTGTCGAATAAGAAAAACCGCTACATTTGTTTTGGCATTTGTTGTCGATTTCATCCGCATATGCACAAAGGTTCAATAGACGTTGGTTGGAGGCCAAAGATCGGCTGGGAGTTGCACATGGGTTTCACTGCCTTTAGTTTCGAGCTGGGTAGCCTCATGGGCGCAGAAACCAATTTCACGATGAATGGATTTTGATTTATACTGTAGGTCTCTCCTATCCTAGTCTCTCAGCCTGTTAACGAGAACATTTCAAATTTTGGTCACTTCCATCTAGGAGCTCCCATTTGTTTCTTAGGGTTGGATCGCTATATATCCTACGCTTTTAGAACCAACGCTTTTAAGCAAGTCTTTGTCAGGGTGTAATACATTATACATATTTGGAAGACATCCAAACGTAATTAGTTTTCTTGTACTCCTCAGAACCCATGTGCCGGTGCCAAAGATATACAATAGTATAACGATATCACATCTGTACAGGCTCGCACCCAGGAGTTTTCCGTGGGGGAGGGGGCGGACCGAAAAGGGCACTTGGCCGGCTCTAAAAGGGCACCTGACCGACTCCAAAAGGACACTTTGCGGTCCGGAGCACACTGGAAGGTTTGTTGACCGGGGAGGGACTGAATTTGAGACATTCCGGCCAAGAGGGCACTTTTCAGTCAAAAGGGCACTTTTGGCCAAAAGGGCACTTTGGTCTCATTGGGGGGGGGCTCTGGGCTCCCTCCCCCTTCGGTGCGCCTGTGTATCTGTATTCCTACTGCTACTATCCGTTCAAGCACCGCAACGGTCAACAATATAAGATGAATCGGCACTTGCACTGGCCGACCCTTCCCTGCCCATCGGATACTTAACCCGTTCGTTTGGCTGGTGGCAACAATGCTTCTTGAGTACCGTTCTTATCACGGATATTTTAATTTTTGGGGATCACGTCCAACCCATTACTGACATTACTGGTAAAACGGAAGCGTGAAAATATCCCTCGCCAGTGATTCGTTCTCTCATCCAATTATTCCTCTATTTATGCATTCATGCATTTAGGTCCAGCATCAGGAAACTCTGCAATCTTAATGCAAGACAGAACAGTTGCTTCAATTGCAACTGAAGTTAACATTCCAAATGCATAACATGCATAAGCCATGACGTATGGTCTTTGTTTTGCAGTTCTAAGAAAGCTTGTGCCTTCAGAAGGCACAATCCAGCTGTTGGTCAGTTCGCAAATCTGGAAATTAATGCCGCGAGTAGTGAGCCACTTATATTCCCGTTCGCCCTTTTACTTACCTTTTAGTAGGAGGCATCGTAAAAATAATGTGCTGAAAATAATATAATACACTCGGCAAATGCCACTCTCGTTGCATGGCCAATCACTTGGCGGACACCAGATGCGCTGTGCCACCGAGCCTTACCGGTCGCCGCTGATGCCGAACTTGTCGTTCATGAACTTGAACACCTTCTCGGTGTAGCCGCGGTTCTTCTCCTCGTTGACGTTGTTGATGGCGGTGAGCCGGCAGACGGCGCAGGGCTCCGGCGTGCCCGCCCACATCATCAGCCGGTTCGGCCGGAAGATCACGGACAGATACTGTCGCACACCAGAAGCGGCCGTCACACTCGCTGTCTACACCCGGTGGTCACACTCGGCCGCCACACTCACTCGGCAGCCACACTCGGCAGTCACACTCGGTAGTCACACTCGGCAGCCACACTCGGCAGTCACACTCACTCGGCAGCCACACTCTGCCGCCACACTCACTCGGCAGCCACACTCGGAGGTCACACTCGGCAGACAGACTCACTCGGCAGCCACACTCGGCAGTCACACTCACTCGGCAGCCACACTCGGCAGTCACACTCGGAGGTCACAATCGGCAGTCACACGTGTGATGCCGATAATGTTTTGGTTACTCAAAAATGACGTTAAGTAGTGACTATGGAGATGCCAGGCCACTTTTTATTGTTTGATGAACTTTCAAAGGCAGTCAGGTATCCATACGTGACGTACATAGGCACTAGATTTTAGCCAACAAATGTAGAAGACATACATGTTGCACGTTCGACGTCACTGAATATGTGCATAGAGGCAGGCCCAGGGAAGTGAAGTAAGGCGCTGTGGTGATTTCAAAGTGATGAACCGAGTCCCGGACACACCATCGCATCATTGTTCATTTATTCGGAATTTCCATGGTGATGGAAGCTGATGTCATTCTGCATGGGCGGATCAAGTTGAACATTGGAGGGGGAAGCGTCTATATTAGGCATGTTCAAGTGAAGAGCATGGTTCATAATAATTAGAGATTAGGCAAGCCAGGGATTCCTGAGGTTTCTGAACTCGTGAAATTATATGTATTTTGTACGCAATGACTGATGCATAAGATGTTGCGGGCAAAGTCGGATCCAGCATAAACAAATAAGTAGGGTCCTCATATGCTTGTAAAAATAAGAACAATCTTCTCGTAAAATGCGATGTATTACATACGACAGATGATAAATACACGTATATGTGTAATACGTTTAATGCAAAGCAAGTGTACGCGCAATTTCGGTTTCCCAGGACCGCTGGTGACTTCAGGCGGGTCACCGGTCAATATCTAAGGATTGCTGGTGATATGAGATGAGACACCTGCCTGCCTCCAAGGATTGCTGGTGGAGGTGGATCACCTGTCCGTACCTAAGAACTGCTGGTGATTAATATATTATATATATTGCACTACATTATTTTAGTCCATGTTAGGCTAGGTTAGGCTATTTTACTAATGATATCATATATTCATTTAGTAGTCTGTAGACAAACCGCCCGCAGGCATGCGCGCTCCTCGTATCAGTGTAAGCTTCGCCTCAGAAAAGTCACCTTGACACCGGCCTTACCTTCGGCTCCAAGCCGAGCATTTCGGCTAGAAGCTTGGTGAGCTCCTTCACCAGCTCCGGGGTGATCTTCTCCTCCGGCGCGTTGGTATCGATCTCAAAGGCCGGCATGACGTCAGCAGGTGCAGGTCAGACCGATCCGAACTTCCTCGGCGCCGTTGGCTGACTGGATGCCGGCGCCGGTGGTGACGACCTATATGCACCCTCGGCATCAGATTGTTGCGCTCGATCCCGCGCTCCTCGGCTGAGGCTCGACTTGGCGCGCTGCGAGTGACGCCCGGCCGCGAATTCGCGTCCGGTGCCTGTTTACGAAGCTGGCGGTGGAGGCGCGTGTACGACGCGCTCGCCGGCATGCGAGGTCGACACAAAAGGCCGCCACAAAAAAATGCGCCGTGGGGCGATGGCGATACCAGACGGACGGCGAACGGTGTCACTCCGCTTTTTGTCGCCACAGCCCGGCCAGTGCTCCGAGGTCGCTTGCCGGGCCGATGCACCTACAAAATGCATATTAAGTGAGCACTGATCCGCAGCATTGGTGCGTGGCATGAAATTCCTCATACGTCACCTTCTTGCCGATGAATTAAATTAGCCGGGCAGGGTGAAATATTCAGAAAACAAACGTCCAGCTTCCTCAGTCTGGTTGCATGGTTCAGAGCGGCGCTGACCTGGGCTGCACGGATGTTCGTATCGACTTTCAGCCTAGAAGTTTGGGCGCAAAGTTGAGCACGCCAACACCTTCCACAGGCATTTAGTGTTTTGTATACTTGTTTGCACTCTCATCCCGCATCACTTCAGTTTCCTATAGCTTCCTCGAGTTTTATATGTGTTCTTGGGCTGCAATTGCGAAGATTCATCTTCCGGAGGCATACCTAAGAATGGAAACAAAATGCATATAATGATTTACATACATGCTAAGATGATGGCATGTCGTGGACTTCAGATCAGCTTCAACATTGGTGGCAAGGCAAGCTGTACATGCTTGTTATGAAAATTTCAAAAAAAACGCGTGACTTTTGTTGTCATTTCCAAAACAATATTCAATTGTTTGGGAAATGAAAACTCGTTACGATATATGCACTTCAATTTGAAGACACTGGCATCTCAAGAGTCATCTCACGAAGAAAATGGCATAAAAATGATTTAAATGTCGGTGTTGTTGTTTCAAGGTACTCCCGAGACATGTTTTACACACATGCAATTTCATGAGGCAAATAAAGGGCTTAGATTTGGTTAGGTCAGAATTGGGTGGGATTTCTAAGTGGGAATAATTTTCACTTAAATAACATCAAAACAAATTCGATTATTTTCCTCAAAAAGGAAATGGTAGGTAAGGTCAAGTTGGGAATGTTGGAGAAAAAAAAGATTGTTTCCCATTTTCTAATCTTTAAGGATATAGTTTTCGTACGTATGAGGTTAGGCTAGGTTGGGTTACTCTATGTTACGCTTGTTTCTTCCTTTTTTCAAATGTCACTTGTTATGGTGTTTTTATTCGTTATTTGTTATACATTTGTTTGTATTTGTGTAGCCGAGTTAACTAATTATAAACCCGTTCTTGGCATTATTTTGCCTGCGAACCAAAAAGTAAGCACTTAGACAGGAAATAAAAACAGACAAGGGCTTTAGAAAATCCCAAAGCATAGTCAACCGAACCCAGTATACAACTAGAATGCTGAGGCTTCACTGGACCTCCAGGCTTTAACAACTCCTTGCGGGCGCAGATTGGTCTTCGCCGATCCAATACCGAACGTACCCTCGTTGTCATCGATTCATCTTAGACAACTTTCTCGTCCGCATCCGTTCACTAAACACGTGAGTCATCGTAAGGGCTGTCCCAGCCCAGCGTAGCGGTCGGCTGCTGTGAACCCTGTACCAGGCACGTGCTGCGGGTTACGGTCGGCTGGCATCGGCTGGTGTGAACCCTGTACCAGGCACGTGCTGCGGGTTACGGTCGGCTGGTGTGGACGCTGTACCAGGCACGTGCTGCGGGTTACGGTCGGCTGGTGTGAACGCTGTACCAGGCACGTGCTGCGGGTGACGGTCGGCTGGTGTGAACCCTGTACCAGGCACGTGCTGCGGGTTACGGTCGGCTGGTGTGAACGCTGTACCAGGCACGTGCTGCGGGTGACGGTCGGCTGGTGTGAACCCTGTACCAGGTACGTGCTGCGGGTTACGGTCGGCTGGTGTGAACCCTGTACCAGGCACGCGCTGGAGGTGACGGTCGGCTGGTGTGGATGCTGTACCAGGCACGTGCTGCAGGTGACGGTCGGCTGGTGTGGACGCTGTACCAGGCACGTGCTGCGGGTTACGGTCGGCTGGTGTGAACGCTGTACCAGGCACGCGCTGGAGGTGACGGTCGGCTGGTGTGGATGCTGTACCAGGCACGTGCTGCAGGTGACGGTCGGCTGGTGTGGACGCTGCACCAGGCACGTGCTGCGGGTTACGGTCGGCTGGTGTCGACTGGTGTGGACGCTGCACCAGGCACGTCGCCACTAAGCCTGCCCTAGCCGCCACTAAGCCCGCCCTAGTCGCCACTAAGCTTTGCTCATGTTTGAAGCTGCTTACCCAGATACAACCATCATGCGATCGATTTTGTTAAACGTGTTCCACTGTTGTGTACATAAGTGGAAAACTGTTCGATTGTCGCACTTACAGCCTAACTTAGTCAAAGCAACGGGTGGGTAGTAATGGGTTATCGTGAGTAATGGGCATGCCGTACGAACTAGCTGCGGGGCAGTGTTTACGTACGTAGGCGACCTTGGGAATCACCGCTCGCGAAGGCGCCGTGGCAGTTGGCCGCGGCTACAGCTTCGACCGAGGGCCGGCGGGGACGCCGTCAAGGACACGTGCAATCACCTCTCCGGCTTCGGCGCGCGAAATTGCGTCACGATGAGGTGCCGGCGATTACCGGGCGGCTGTGGCCGGCGGAACATGGGGGAACGCGCCATGTGGTGGTGTGGAGGTGTGGCAATGCCAGTCGTCCAGCCGGCGAGCGGGGTGAAGCTCCGACCGCACCACCGGCGAACGGGGATCGCCATACAGCGGACCGGTCTCGAGTGAGAAAGGCCCGCCGCTCTGGTAATCTGCCTGCAGGCGGCACGGCGTGTCCGCCATTCCGGTATCCCGGCTGCAGGTGCCAGGCCGTGCCTGCCACTCCGGTGTCCCAGCTGCAGGCGGCAGGCCGTGCCTGCCACTCCGGCGTCCCAGCTGCAGGTGCCAGGCCGTGCCTGCCACTCCGGTATCCCAGCTGCAGGCGGCAGGACGTGTCCGCCACTCCGGTATCCCAGCTGCAGGTACCAGGCCGTGCCTGCCACTCCGGTATCCCAGCTGCAGGCGGCAGGACGTGTCCGCCACTCCGGTATCCCAGCTGCAGGTACCAGGCCGTGCCTGCCACTCCGGTGTCCCAGCTGCAGGCGGCACGACGTGTCCGCCACTCCGGTATCCCAGCTGCAGGCGACGGGACGTGCTCGGACACGGCTGGTATCGATTTTACGACCTAGCTGTATCGTTCGCGTCCGGGCGGCGCCGGCACGGCGGCAGTAGCGGCCAGACCGCCGCCGTGCGCGCTCACGTGCAAGCGGCGGAAAACCACCCGGACCGGCATGGAGAAAAACAGGTGGGTTGGTGCAGCTGCGCCGGAGCCGGAGCCGGAGCCGCAGCAGGCGTGCGCGCCACGTCGGTGCCGCTGATGAACGGACGCGCGGCAGACTTCCGGCGAACCGGCGAAAGGAATGGAGCTGCTGAGCCATGTCGTGCACTGAAAAAAAAACTTTTTTTTTCAACACCCTGGCAGAGGCTTCGATGAACCACCCATGCTGCACGGTCGGTATTCTTTGTCCGGATAGTTTTCTTTTGGAAACAACCTACGAAGTCTTTTTCATGCGTTTCACGATATTGATAAGGTTGTCAACAAGTTCGTGGATCCAAAGGCACCTTTGTCAGACCACGCGGAGGTCGAAGGTCGCGGGCGGCGGTGGTGGTGCACGTTTTTGGAGCTCCTCCATTCGTACATATTCCTCTTCTACAGTCGCTAGTTTACTTCGAGTTGCCACTTTGAATGTAGTTTTCGTCTTGAAGTCATCGTCGCTGTTCAGTATGCCAGATGAGTTGGTTGAATCTGAAC
Source organism: Imbricaverruca yamaguchii (assembly GCA_034440575.1). NCBI lineage: Eukaryota > Metazoa > Arthropoda > Thecostraca > Neoverrucidae > Imbricaverruca > Imbricaverruca yamaguchii. The sequence continues at coordinate 135,504 of JAOTOL010001228.1, forward strand.
TGAAACTGGGTAAAGTTGAAACTGGGTAGGGAGATGAAGTAAAGTTTTCCATGAAGTAAACATCTAACATAATGTCATGAACTGGGCGAGGAGGTGAAATAAGGATTGCCTTCAAGGTAGCTCAGTTGGTTAGCGCGCTGGCTTGCCCTGGTCTCCCCTCTCCCAAAAAACAGGGTTCGAGTCGCTTCACGCACTCACATTTAGCCCCGGACTGGAGGGGTCAGGTGGCAGCGGGCGCGATACGGCCGGGGACGAGCTACCGGGCGGCCGTGTCGGTGCATTGACGGCACGTTAAACTTTCGGTCAAAATTCTGCCGTTGAACTGGAATTCATGGATCGGGTGTTTTGGCCGGGATTCACGCTTCAGCCTGTGTTTAGGAATAAGACCTTGGTTTATAAAACCACCCCAGCAATAGCTCGATAAAAAAATGTGTACCATGAAGTAAACATCTGACGTAATCCCATGATCGGACGTTTTCAGACTGAAACAGTGTTGAAATGTTGCTTTTTGTTATGCGTGATATCACGAATATAATACAGTAGGTAGGATATCTAGATTTCATATGGAAGCATGCCGGTTTAGATATCTTTCCTTGAAACTCAATTTGGAGCCAATGACGTATTCATGTGCGAATGTTGTCCGTGTATTTTTGGGAGACATCTATTATACGAAGATATATATTAACGATGGTAATAATACATAAAATGCTATCAACAAATGATATTGCATAATAGACCACATTACAGGTGTGTTATACAAATAACTTAGCAATTATGCATCTCATGGCACAGGGAAATGTGTTATGAAATGCTTGTGTATTACTGTCTGTATTGGGGAGCATTAACACACTACTTGTTCACGAAAACACTTTTAAAAACGAGACATGGAGACTTCATAAACACACATCAGGAGGTATGATGTTGTTTCATTTTGGGGAAGGATATATATTAAGTGTTCAGATAGTGACAAATCCCATCCAATTTCACGAATAAGTCATCACTCCAACAGTATTCATGCGATGCAACATTCATTCATGAGTTGGCGATATGGCTTTGACTTATATATGGAAAAGGCACTTTGGCCTACTCAGGCCACGTCGTTCCATGATCAAAATGCTGATGTTCAATGAAGTGCAAACATCTTTGAACGGCCTTCGGAGGAAAACGAGAAGTAGTTGAAAGCGAACTGGGTGGTCATCCCCCAACAGTGAGTGAGGGCAATGAAAACAATGCGTTCCAGGTGCTCCTTACGTCGGTTCAGGGCCGTTCAATTGTCGGCAAAGGAGCCCTCTCCGGGTACCCGAATCCCACCTGGATCAGCACGTATATTGTGTGCTATGTCACCGCCTGTGTTAAAACTCAACGTGTTGACCGGCCCTTGGCAGTTTCTGGGCGCAAGACGGCCGCCAAAAAAAAGACATGGGAATGTCCACGTCTTGTTGATGCACCACTATTCAGGGGTGGCGGAAGAGTACCCCACCTGACACCTCGTATACCTCGTATGCACTTCTAGGCAGGAGGTTCTTTACTTAGCATAGCAACACCGCCTTGCCGATCTGACGAAAACAGCCTGCCTACTTCGCAGGAGCTACAAACAGGTCTCACACCTTCCACCATTGTTCGACGCCAAGCCAGTGTATTCAAGGCTCACTGAATGACACGGGAGCCGCAGACGCAAAGGTCGTCAACAGCAGCGCCCGGCGCCGCGCGGCTGCTATGGAAAGTAGCGCTTTTTGCGGAACGCGCTCTGCATTTAGCAGCGCCTCCTGCCGGAAATATGTCCCGCTGCGGGGTATAATCATAAGCTAATGCAAGTCAACGTGTGACTGGCAGCCCGGGCACCGGCCTGGCTCGCCAGTCGCGTACACTGCGTTCGCGGACAAAGTCGTTCTGCACTGCCGCTTCCGTTTATTTGCTAATGACACCGCTGGTATTCCACATTCAAACGAGCTCCGCTGTAGCGTGGCCAAATCGCTAATACAAGAGCCACGTTCCAT